>JBBPBX010013239.1:4229-29743 GCA_038048925.1 Garcialebias charrua | reverse complement strand
TTGACATAATGAGTAACCTCTGTCAAATGACTCTTTTTTGCTACACAATCTATAATATTATCACCCTCCAGCATATTTATTACACCTGGCTCAGTAGCCATGAGCATGAACGCTTCACGGTGCTGTTGTGAACGAGAGCTTCAAAGCCTGTATTTTGTGATTTATTTTGTGGAGACATCTTCGTTCACAAGCTGCCTGTTTCAGAGAGTAAGCAGAAACATGTATTCAAGCTCTATGATGCTGTTCTGATGATTTATGAGTTATTGAGTAAAATTTAATATGCATAATCTACCCATAGTGCTTTGCTTTTATTCTTGTGGATGCTCTTCTCATTTGACCATATCAATTTTTTTTAAAGTTTATTCATTTTACAAAATGTGATACAACAAATGACAAGCAAATGAAAAGAAAAAAATATAAGGTGTAAAATGAAAAGGTAGCAGATGAAAAAAATATTTTATTAAATCTGCTCCTTGTCTATCTAATACAAACTAATTGCTCTCTAATAACAAAATAAGTAAATAACTAATTTAACCAACAATTATATGCATACTCAATTACATTCAATTATATTTGTTTAACAATTCAATTTTGACAATTTTCCCAAAGACAGAAATTGATTTAGCTTCCTTAAATACTGACATTAAATTATTCCACAATCTTACGCCTTGTATTACTGTAGTTCTTCCCCTTGAACTTGTTCTGAACTGTGGTTTAACAAACACACCTTTACCCTTGAGATTGGAGCAACTTGTTCTTTTCACAAAAAACCTTTGAATATTTGACGGTAGTATATTATTATGAGCTCTATACATAAGTAACAAAATGTTGTAATCGACCGAATCATAGAATTTCAGTAGCCTCATTTGAGAAAATAATACACCAGAAGGGTGACAATAATGTTTTCTTGTTATAATTCTCACAATATTTTTTTGCATAATAAAAATAGGCCTTGTGTTGCTATTGCATGCTTTTCCCCATACACTTACACAATAAATCAAATGTGGCACAATCAGTGAATTATATAACAGATACAAAGATTTATCATTTAGTAGATATCAAACTCTGTACAATACAGCAATTGATTTAGATATTTTTGTTTTAACTAAATTTATATGTTGTTTCCATGATAGATTATCATCAATAATATCACCCAAGAATTTTACCTAATTGACTCTGCGTATTTCTGAGTCATCGATAAAGAATGGAATGTCAATTGATTTATTTTTATTACTAAATACCATGTAGTATGTTTTATCCAAATTTAATGATAATTTGTTGACTCTAAACCAGTTTTGGATCTTTACAAACTCCTTCATTAATAAATCCGTTAATTGCTCAATAGTATTTCCAGAACAAAAAAAAGTTGTGTCGTCTGCGAGCAAAATGCATTTGATGACCCCAGACACTTTAACCAGATCGTTAATATATAAAATGAAAAGTTTCGGACCGAATATTGATCCCTGTGGAACACCACATGTAACAGTACAGTGATTTGATTTCACCTCATCCAACTGTACATATTGTTTCCTATTTTTTTAAGTAACTACATAGCCATTGTAAGGCTAATCCTCTTATTCCGTATTTTTGTAATTTATTAAAGCTGCACTCTGCAGTTTTTGTAGAACGCAGCACTTAGGAAAATTTTCAACAGGCAAAGCATTCTGGTCCCGCTCCACTCAGAGCCATATATGGCTCTGCTCCCTCTTGCACTCGCTGCAGTTTCTGAATGCTCCGACTCCACTACATGTCCTGTCTCAATCGCTGCGAAGTTCTGTGATTATATGTTAATAAAACGTTCTAAAAAATAAAATAAAAACATGGAGCGCTGGTCCAGCACACCAGAACATCATGAAATCTGCTGAGCCTCGCGGAGCCACGTTGAACCCAAGTTTAATTAGCTCGTGACAAATTCATCCATTTCCTCATCTTTTCAGTCATGGATCAGTGGAGGAGGAAGCGATCACTTGACTTTTGGCAAAAAAAACAAAAGAAAAGTCCAGATCAGGGATGAAGAAGGGGAATTTAATACATTTGTGTCACATACAAAACAGTTTTGCATCGCTTTGCAATACTTTGAACGAGAACCTGCGCGGCCGCGGGGGCTGGGACAGGGGGGGGGGGTGGGTTAGGAGCGTGAGAAGTGAGAAGCTCTGTTTTTATTGGCTGGTTAACGGCGGGTCACTGTGGCTTTTTAGAAATGCTTTTAGAGAAGCAAGGGGACTATAGTTTTTTTCAGAGATTACTTTGTCTAACATCAGTCTGTCAGGAGATAGTGACAGAGTGAAGAAATACAGTATGTTAAAAATATATTTTTAGACAACTTACAGACTGCACTACAGAACTGCAGACTGCAGCTTTAAGGAGAATACATGTACTATGATTAACGGTATCAAAGGCTTTTTCTAAATCAACAAAAACACTTACACAATATATTTTTTGGTCAACAGCAGTAATTACTTGTTCAACAAAATCCATAAGTGCCATTGATGTTGAATGACCAGATCTAAAACCATACTGAGTATCAGTTAGAATGTTGTGTTTTTCAATGAATTTGTCTAATCGAATGTTGAATAGTTTTTCCAAGATTTTTGAGAACTGTGGTAATAGGGATATTGGTCTATAATTATTAAATACACCTTTGTCACCGGTTTTGAAAAATGGAACCACTTTAGCCACCTTCATTTTATCTGGAAATACACCAGTTGTAAATGATAAATTACAAATGTAAGTGAACGGCTCAATCACATTACACATTACAGTACAATTTTCACAAACGACATGTCCATATCCATACAATCTTTCGATTTTTTTTTCTGTAAAGTTTTTAACTACTTTCAGTATTTCATCTTTATCAGTTCCATTCAAAAACATACTGTCTAAACAGCCATCGATTAAATAGTTTACATTGTTATTCACCACTGGAATTGTGGCTGCAAGGTTAGTTCCGACGTTCACAAAATACTGATTAAAGCCGTTAACAATTTCTTTTTTATCATTTGTTTCCGTATTATTTATTGTAAAGTTCTGTGAAATACCCGAGTTAACTTTGTGTTTATTTAGCACACCATTCACAACTTTCCATGTCTCCCTCATATCCCCATTACATTTATTCAACAGTTCACTGTAATATTCTTTCTTGTGTTTTCTTATAATCCCAACCAATTTATTTTTGTATTTTTTGTACTTTTTTTCAGCTTCCTTTGTTCTACACTTTAAGAAGCATGAGTACAGTTTCTCAATCCTCTTGTCATCCAGTGTTGCTCTACATGATTATTTTTAGTGTAAGTTGTTAGTACACAGTTTTTTTATATAATGTATCCAAAATATTCATAAACACGTCATATGCAATGTTTACATCTTCAACATATACACTTTCCCAGTTTTGTTTAGCTAGATCATCCTTTAATGTATCTAATGCTTTCTTTGATGTATTTATTATTGTTGTTTTCTTTTTTGCAAATGTTTCCGTAACAGTTTGAAACTTCTTATAAAATGTAAAGACTGGTAGATGATCACTAAGATCACTCGTTAGAATACCAGCAAACACATCCCCATTTGTCGTATTTGTAAAAATATTGTCTATTATTGTTGCGCTATGAGTTGTGATTCTAGTAGGCTTCGATATCAATGGATAAAGATTAAGGGATTGCATTGATTCAATAAATGTACTAATACTGGTGGAGTCTGTTTTTTCCCTAAATCTATATTAAAGTCACCACATAAAAAAATTGTTTTATTACAACTCTTATTTAATAGTTCTACAACCTTTTCTGAGAATAAATCAATGTATAAACCAGGAGGTCGGTACACACAACTTACTACGATATTTCTTTCATGAATATTTAATACTTCAATTGTTATCATCTCAATTATATTTTCCTCAATTATTGACATTTCCTTGCTTAGTTTACAGTTCATTGTTTTGTATACAAATAGCGCTACACCACCTCCTCTTTTGTTCATTCTGTTCATTGTGTAAAGTTTGTATCCATTGATGTGGATATTATCTATCTTATTATTGTTTAACCATGTTTCTGTCAAAGCTATTATTGAGAATGTTCTGTTCAATTGCAATAAATAATCAGTTATTTTGGAAAAATTAGCATTAATTCTCCTAATATTGAAATTAATTAATGATAAACCAGATTTTGTTTGAGTGATGTCATTAAATTGTAGTTCATTGTAATAGTCACACTCTTCGATAACAGGAAAGAATCCTGGATCAATTAAATCATCAAAGTTATATATTTTTGGGTCTAACTCTGTAGTATCAGTCATAGTCGTAAACTTTCGTCTAATTGACTACTGAATACTACTTAATATAACCTGATGACTTAGTTTTACAGTCTTCTAATTTTATTTGAATTTTTCCAAGTCCTTCATGTCTATTACTTTTTTCAGTTGTGAATTTTCTTGAATTTTTATCCATACAAATCCATTTCTTGTCCATGTTGATGTAATTTTTTTCTGGTGTCTCAGTAACCTTGCTTCCTTTGCAATTGTGGCATTCTTTTTCGTCAGATGTTCATTAATATATACCTTTGTACCTGTAAGTTTTTTTGCTTGAAATAACACTTTATTCCTCAATTTCCTACTAATAAACCTGACCACTATGTTTGGTTTGTTTTTGTCCAATCCAGGAAGGGTGTAACAAGTTGACAGATCCTCTTGTACAATGTTGAAGTCTTTTTCTTGGAGATAGGACACAACCTGTTCCTCCAAGCTTTGCAATTCCTGTTGAGAAGCATCTTCAGGTGTTTCAGGACCTTTTAGAGCTTTAGAGAAGGACTTAGGTCTTATTTTCATTTCATTTTTATATATTTTTTATTGATTATTAGCTGTATATTGACAAATATGGTACAAAAATGTGTATAACAAGCTAATATTCACAGATTTTAACCCAAAAACAAAACCCCAGACAGCAGATAAACCCACCAAATAACATTTGCGCAAAGTAGAGGTGGTAGTAATAACAATTAATAAAATAAATTAAAATCAGTCACAATTCTACAATGCAATAATTAATAAAATAAAATAAATAAAATAAATCACAATTATACAATGCTATTTTAGATAGACCCATGTCCATAAACTATATAAGGTAAAATTAAGTAAACTACAAAGAAAAAAAAAGAAAAAAAAAGGTATGGGGGGGGGGGAGCTACTCAACGACAGTTGTAGAAGATTTCTCATAAACTGTTAAGAAGGGGTACCAAACTTTATAAAATTTATTTTCAGAACCCCGGAGAGTAAATGTTATCTTTTCTAAGTCCATACATAACATAATATCCCTGATCCAATGTGAATGTGACGGGGGAGCTGGATCTTTCCACTTTAATAAAATGGCTCTCCTGGCAAGTAAAGATAAAAATGAAAGCATTCTTTGTTTAAAGCGTGGTATGTCTAGTTCTGGGGCCACTCCAAAGACGGCGGAGATGGGCTTTGGCTCAATCTCACATTGCAAAACTTCAGATATAGTGTGGAAAACTGATTTCCAGAAGTTAGCCAGGGTAGGACAAGACCAAAACATATGGATTAGTGTAGCAGGTGCACTCCTACACCTGTCACACGTTGGATCCACGTTTGGATAAATGCGCGCCAATTTAACTTTAGAATAGTGTACCCGATGGACAACTTTAAATTGCAGGAGTGCGTGACGAGCACACATTGAAGTTGAATGCACCTGATCCAGAATAGAGTCCCACACCTCGTCAGAGAAGGGGGATTGAAGGTCTTGTTCCCAGACTGTTTTAATAGCAGTCAGAGATGGACAATTCAATCTGAAGATAAGACTATAAAGTTGAGACAACACACCTTTGGAAGTGGGATTGATTGACAGAAATGCATCAAGAGGGTTATCTGGAGGTTTATAAGGAAATTGTGGTGTCATACTTTTCACATAATGCCTGACCTGAAGAAATCTGAAAAAATTTGAGGATGCAATTCCAAACTTTTCTGTTAGTTCAGAGAAGCTGGAAAAGCATCCATTTGAATATAAATCTGCAAAGCATTTAACTCCTTTTTCATGCCAAACTCGAAATCCAGCTGATGGAGCAAACAGGTGATTACCTGCAACAGGACTTAAAAGTGAAAAAGCCTGGAGACCAAGAGTTTTTCTGAATTGAGACCAGATTTTAAGAGACTGTTTAACCACTGGGCCACCAAATGGAACTGAACAGGTCAGAGGAAAAGGCGAACCTAAAAGTGAAGGCAGAGAAATTCCAGTTATGAACCTCCATGGACACCCAGACTGGAGGTGAAGGATCCAAATGAAAGTACTGCCAGTGAAGTAGTCCTCGAATGTTAGCTGCCCAATAGTAGTTTTGAAAGTTGGGCAAGGCCATTCCACCTGACTGTTTAGGTCTTTGAAGGAAGGCTTTTCTTAACCTGGGATGTTTACCATTCCAAATAAAAGAAATAATTAATGTGTCCAGAGTTTTGAAGAATGATTTAGGAATCAGAACAGGGAGGCATTGGAAAAAATACAAATATTTAGGAAGCAGCATCATTTTCACAGAATTAATTCTACCCACCAGGGACAGTAACAATGGGGACCATTTAGACAAGAGTTGTTTTGACTGATCAAGTAAAGGAAGAAAATTAGTTTTGAATAGGTTTTGATATTTTCTTGTGACACATATGCCAAGATATTTAAAATGTTCAGTCACTTTCCTAAGGGGAAAACTGCCATAATCAAGTTTTATAGCCTCATTGTTAATTAAAAATAATTCGCTTTTATCCAAATTTATTTTATACCCGGACAATTTTCCAAAATTATCCAGCACCTGGAGTATTGCAGGTAATGACTTAAGTGGGTAAGAAACATACAAAAGCAAATCGTCAGCATAAAGTGAGACCTTGTGGTCAGTGCCAGCTCTACGGATTCCCTGTATCTCCCTGCTGCCACGGATCAGCACAGCGAGTGGTTCAATTGCCAAGGCAAATAACATGGGGCTCAAAGGACATCCTTGCCTCGTTCCACGATACAGCCTGAAGTACTCTGAATATTGGTTATTTGTTAACACTGAAGCTAAAGGACATTTATATAACAATTTTATCCAGGAACAAAATAGAGGGCCAAAACCAAATTTCTCCAAGGTAAAAAACAAATAATGCCAATTGACTCTATCAAATGCCTTTTCGGCATCCATAGAAATCAGACATTCTGCTACATGATTATTAGATGTGTATATAATGTCGAATAAACGTCTAATATTGTGAAAAGAATGGCGATTTTTAACAAAACCAGTCTGGTCAGGAGAAATAATAGAAGGAAGGACATTTTCCAATCGATGAGCTAGCAATTTGGCCAGTATCTTGACATCTGTGTTTAATAAAGATATAGGTCTGTAAGATGCACAGTCCAACGGGTCTTTGTCCTTTTTCAACAGCAGGGAGATATAGGCCTGATAACATGTGGGAGGAAGAGCCTCAGACTCCAGCGACTCAATAAACACCAAATGCAAAAAAGATGAAAGATCGTTTGAGAATGTCTTAAAAAAATCTGCTGGGAACCCATCGGGCCCCGGCGATTTTCCAGACTGCATGGAAGATATAGCCACTTTAATTTCATCCTGGGTGATAGGGGTTTCAAGATTTTGTCCTAGGTCTGAAGACAATGAAGGAACATTAATTGTGCTAAAAAAGGTCTCCATATCAGTCAGACATGCAGTAGATTCAGGCATATACAAACTTGAATAAAACATTTTAAAATGATCATTGATTATTTTTGAATTTGATGAAATGGTCCCATTGTTAGTTTTTACACCTGGTATTATTTGCTTTGCTTTAACGCCACGCAATTGATTAGCCAAGATTTTACCAGTTTTCTCACCATGCTCATAAAAATTACTCTTAGTTCTAATCAGACAGCCTTCAACCTGATTTGTAGAAATTATATTAAATTCAGTCTGTAGCCTCAATCGTTCCTTATATAGTGATGGTGAGGGCGATTGTGCATATTGCCTATCTATATTTAATATTTGATCTGAAAGATCTTTTTGTTTCTGTATTAAAGATTTTCTTTTAAATGCTGCATATGAAATTACTTCTCCTCTTAGAAAAGCCTTCATGGCTTCCCAAATTGTTTTGCAGGGCATACCCGGTGTTCTGTTTTCACTCAAAAAAGTTTTTATTTTGGAGGAAGTTAATTTAACAAAGTTCTCATCCTTAAGCAATAAAGGGTCAAGTCTCCAGTGCTTCTTTACCAAGTCAGTGTCCAGTAAGGCCATCTTGATAACAAGAGGGGCATGATCAGAAATTGTAATGCTTTCATAACTGCAAGATCTAAGATTTGGAAGTAACAGGTTGTCAATAAAAAAATAGTCAATACGGGTGTAAGTATGGTGAACATGAGAAAAAAAAGAATAGTCCCTACCATTTGGATATA
Source organism: Garcialebias charrua (assembly GCA_038048925.1). Taxonomy (NCBI): domain Eukaryota; kingdom Metazoa; phylum Chordata; class Actinopteri; order Cyprinodontiformes; family Rivulidae; genus Garcialebias; species Garcialebias charrua. The sequence goes on along the minus strand of JBBPBX010013239.1, from coordinate 21,351 downwards.
AAAAACGCCATGGGTCAGTGAGACTAAAATCCTTAAGAAAGGACTTGATGCATGTTGCAGATTTATTTGGGCAGGCAGGTTTAGAGGAGGAACGGTCTAAAGATGCATCTAAAAATAAATTGAAGTCTCCGCCCAAAATTAAAGAATGAGAATTCAGATCTGGAAGTTGGGAGAAAAGATTCTGGAAAAATTGAACATCATCAAAATTGGGTGCATAAACATTAGCAAATGTCACAAGCTTATTACCAAGTTTACCTGATACAATAATAAATCTTCCATTTTTATCTGAGAGGATTGTAGAGGCAACAAAAGGAATATTTTGATTGATTAAAATAGCAGCCCCTCTAGCCTTTGCACTGAAGTTAGAATGAAAATACTGTCCAGTCCAACATTTCCTCAGCCGCCAGTGATCCTGATCCCTCAAATGAGTTTCCTGTAGGAAAATTACCCCAGACCTGAGCTGTTTCAAACGTGAAAAAACCTTTTTGCGTTTTACTGGATGATTTAGCCCCTTCACATTCCAACTAATGAACGTAAGATTATTATTCATCTACTATCAACTGTACAAAAAAAAGACACATTTGACAATGAGTAGGCATAGGGGAGAAAAATAAAATAAATAAATAAATTGAAGGGAGAGAAAAAAAAGAGAAAAAAAAAGAAGGGGGATTCTGCCATCTTAAAAACCCTCAAAACAAAAAACAGGTTGCAAAAAACAACAACCACTAAAACACCATTACTCCAACTTGTCATCCAATAATATAACTCCTTACTAAAGCTTTTATCCTGCACAAAAATAACATTAAACCCCTGTATAACTTAGAGCAGATACAAACAGCCAATATGTAACACAAAATAAACCAAGCAATAACCCACTGCTAACAGCAGCAGTCATCAAACAGCAGCCAAGTCGAGGACAGTCAATTATAAGTAAACATGCTGATTTACCGTGAACATCCCGTCTCACGATGATGAGCGCTGGTCCTCCTCTAAGGACTGGACAAAGTCAGCAGCCTCAGAGACTGAAGGTAACCACCGTCTCTCACCGCTCAGGAGTGTGACGCGCAGCTTTGCTGGGAAGAGAAGTGATGGCCGGAGTCCCTTCTTGTAAAGTTGAGCCATGACATCACGATATTCAGCCCGTTTCTGCAACACGTCAGCGCTGTAATCCTCATACAAACGAAGTTTGTGACCACGGTACTCCACAGTCCCACGTTTCCGCGCCTCTCTCATCACTAAGTCTTTAGTTTGAAAGCGGTGAAAGCGGATGATGACAGGGCGCGGACGGCCACCTGGTCCCGGTTTGGGCATAGGAATGCGGTGCGCTCTGTCCAACTCAGGTGGGGAAGTCAGAACCTGGTCTCCAAATACTTCCAGAAGAAGCTGAGAAAAAAAGGCAGTAGGTTGTGGACCTTCAATGGACTCTGGTAGACCCACAATTCTAAGATTTTGACGTCGGCTTCTCCCTTCGAGGTCTGAAAGTTTCAGCCTCAGCTGTTTGTTTTCCTCACGTAGTTCTGAGGTTGTAGCTTCGAGCAGCTCCAGGCGTTGGCTGACGTCATTAGCGTTAGATTCGAGGTCTCCGATGCGTTCTCCGTGCCCTGAGACAGTCGATTGTATAATGTCTAATTTACTGTCTAGGGTGGTGAATGAAGATTTAAAGTCCGCTGCAAGACTTTCCCGGAACTTCTCCAGTAAATCCGATACCTGCGTCGCAGTCAGAGGCGGCCGCCACTAGAGGGCGCTAGGGGCGCCGCCCCTCCTTGGAACTGCAGCTCTTCTTCTTCACCATTTGAAGATTTAATTTTTTTTTTTTATAAAAGTGAAATAATAAAATAAAAATATTTCGAAATGCATGCATATATGTTTTTAGTTGTGTAGGATAAATATTTTATGAGTAATGATTGTTTCAAAAAACGTTTTTTGATTGTGACGTACTTCCGGTTTCCCCGCTGGACGCCGCCTGCGGCTTTTCCATTGAATCTAATTATAACTAGCGGCCGCTAGCGGCCGTAGTTTATGTCCCATCTGTCCAAAACTATTGGACTGTACAGGTCGCATTTTCCGTCGCCCTCGAGCCTGGACTCGTCTCTTATCGCCACGGATCGCCAGCGCTTCCGGTTCGAGCCAGGAGGGAGGTGGAGCGGGGGACTCTCTCTGTTTACACCGTCAGAGCTGATCACACGGCCAACTAGCGACGTTGAAACAGCAGTAATTATTAATGGTGCCTTTCTACACAGGTAAGCAAGTAATAATTGTGAGTTATAAATCTCTACTAAGCGCACATGAGCAAAGTTTGAGCTGTTCTCATCTGTGTGCTGACGTGGTGTCGTGTGTTGCTATCATTCACACAGCTAGCTACTAGCTGTGAATGTTGTGGTGTTTCTTTATCTAATGCTTATTACTATTCCTGACTGATATGGCTCTCAACTAGATGTTACAAAAGTGTTTTCTAAACACCCTGATGCATGCTCAATAATCCAGGTAGAAAAATCTAAAAAAGCTAAGTCTGGTCCTCTGGACATTCAAAATTTGAATGTCCAGAGGACCAGACTTAGCTTTTTTAGTGTTTTCTAAACGTTATGTGTTTAATATTATGACTATCAGGTGTTTATGTATTAATATTTTGATTATCAGATGTTCGTGTGTTAATATAATGATTGTCAGTTGTGTGTTAATGTTATGATTATCAGATGTTCATGTGTTGTGTTAATATTATGAATATCAGATGTTCATGTGTTAATGTTATGATTATCAGATGTTCATGTTTTTAACTCAAGCTTGTGTACAAAAGTTGAGCTGAAGTCAAACCTGTTAATTATCAGACAATATAAACTTTTATATTCACCAGATGTCTGCTATATCAATCAATCACCTTTATTTTTCCAGTTAGAGTCAGTTGAGATGGAGATCTCTTTTACAAGGGTGACCTGGTCAAGTGGTCAGCAGCACACGTCACATGGTAATTGACAATAAGCATTTGCATTTACCAAAAAAGATGGTTTTATGAACCTGTTTGTAGCAGCCCTTAAACATTTTTCTTCCACTGTACAGGAGGACATGGCAGGAGGTGATGATGAGTGGATCCTCTGGTCCAGCCTGGATGTTTCTGAGAAGTGGAGTCGCCACTGCACGGTACCCAAATACTGTAATAATACCAGTGGTGGAGAAAGTACTCAAACACTGTACTTAAGTAAAAGTACAAATAAACAGACAAAAATTTACTCTAGTAAAAGTAGAAGTACCATATTAATATTTTTACTTAAGTAAAAGTAAATAAGTACTTGCTTTTAAAAATACTTAAAGTATTAAAGTAAAAGTACTTGCTGAATGTATTAACTAATGCAATGGTCTACAATACCATTAAGTGTGCGTACTGTATGCATATTTTCTGTAATACATTAATACATTCTGTACATAATTACATAATGTAATACATTCTGTAATACATTAATAGTGTTGAGCCATTTTAATGAACAATGCTGCAGATAATCCAGATAATTAGTCCTCCTGTCAGTTCCTCCTGTCAGAACTGAACTAGGAAAAAGAGCGTTCAGCTTCGCCGTCCCCTCAGCCTGGAACAACTTACAGAAAGATCTGAAACTATCAACATTCATCTCTCCTGGATCCTTTATGTCAACCGTAGTAGAAAATGTCATCAAGAAACTTGACCATTGCAGATGTTTCTAACCACTACTTATCCAATATACATGTCATTGTTGTTTTTTTTTGTCTGCTTGTTTTGTATATAATGTATATAGAAATCTGTCATATCCTGTTGGTTTTGAACTGTCAACATCTGTTTACTGTGATTGTAGTTTTCTTTATTTTCTTTTTGATAAGTGCAAATGCCTATTGCCAATGTGACGTGTGCTGCTGACCACTTGACCAGGTCACCCTTGTAAAAGAGATCTCGATCTCAATGGGCTCTACCTGGTTAAATAAAGGTGATTGATTGATTGATTGATTGATTGATTGATAATGCATGTTTTTATTGTGTTTACTCTGTGACACAGTTCACACTTGGACTTTTGATTCTGTGTGTCAGAATTTCAGTGATGAGTTAAATACAATTAAGCAAAATAAGAAAGAGGAATGATTATACCTTTGAAAGTTTTTATTTAACACAAAATAAAACCAATGTGTCATTTTAACTGCAGTAAACACATTTAAGTAAAAGTTGTCTGTTTGAAAAAAGGAGCATTAGACACAACTAACAAAGGAATAGATCACTTCAACTCGTTTGTCATCAACTCTAGTTAAAATATTGTCTAGTCAATCTTGTAATGGATCAACAATGAACAATACTTTAACTTCCTGACAACATTTTCAAAACTTGGACCTGAGTGTCGAGACATTTGGAGAAATCTCTTGTCTCCTAACATCCCATGAACTGACACATTTTAATATTGCAGCAAGAATTTCTTGTTCAAGTTCAGAAGAAGTTGGTTTTCAAAGTTTTTGAGTCCATGTCTGGCTCTTTAGGGAGAGAGAATCTGTCCTGCTGTACTGAACAGTCTTTCAATAGTCTTTCAATAATAGTCTTTCACTTTTGTGTTGTTGTTATTTCTTCACAGCTCACATCGTGGACTTTCCTCATGGATGGACGTGTGTCCACTCTGTCCTGCCTCTGTCGTCCAGGACATCAGTCCTGCCTGTCTCTGGTGTCCTTCCATCTGCCTCCATCCATCACCTGTGTCAACACCTTCTGCATGTATGACTGCTGCAAAAACAAACAAAAAAACACCTGTTCTGATGGACAGAACTGCTCACATCAGGACCACACCACTGAGCCCACACCTGGCCTAAAATGCTCCCATCATTCATGGTTGAGCACTGGCTAAGCAGTTCCATCTGATCCAGGTTTGAACTTGAGAAAAACATCAGTGTCTACCTACACTTCAGTCAAAGTAAGGACATTTTGTTTCCTTGTTTCCTTTTTCTGCTGCTTCTAGCTTTTTTTAGAGTTCATGGACTTTTTCATGCACATGGACTGCACACAAACACAAACACCACATGGACTGCACACAAACACAAACACCACATGGACTGCACTGGTTTCAAAAACATGATGGTTGCATGGATGTGATTTTCGGCTGATTTGGTGCTGATTCATGTCAATAAGCTGGTGCTGCTGCTGGATGGATGGATGGATGGATGAATGGATGGGAGTTCCTGCTGATTTGCTGGATTTTGATGTTAACAGCTCCTGCTCAAAGAGAAGTGTTCATGTTTCATGGTTGAACTCATTTGCAGATTATGGCTGAGAACTGTTCAGGAAGAGATTTGTACTGTACAGTATTTTGTATGCTTTGTCTGTGCTGGAAAAAACATTACAGTACTGTACCTGTACAGTACATGCTGTACTGGTTTTGTGTGTTTATGGATGAATGTGTGGTATAATGTGTTATGTAAGTGTTTGTAAATAATGTTGTGTGCATGTTTATGGCACAGGATGTCCGCTTGTTCAGTCTCATGCCGTTAAATGTGTGTGCGTCGCTCCGTTAACGGTATAGCCGCGACCTACGTCAGAAATGTGGACCTACGACAGGCACGTGTTTTTGGTCCGCGAGATACGGCAGAATCGACCTAAGTCACACTCGTAGGTCCGGATCCCTGACGTAACTCGAGGATTCCCTGTATAGCCCCCCTGGTGAAAATGTCACGAGCCGCCACTGGTCGCAGTTAAAGGTCCACTTGCCCCGTCAGCTGCGCCAACGCCCACACAAGAAGAACTCTCTGCTGTCTGTTCCCTTCTGCTGCTCTTTCCAGATTTCGACATGGTTCACTTGTTGTCTTTTTAAGTTTTGTTCAGTATAAGCATTAAAAACTGGTTTATACTGTACAGCGGGGTATTAACAATTTAGAGAGCCAAATGTTTGCAGGAGCCTGCGTGCGACTGCTTCCTACTCCATCGCCACGCCTCGTCACTGCCTAGGTCTTATTTTCAAACCAGATATTATCAGGTTCTCTTGTCTGTTATTTTGTTCCAAGTTATCCATCCTTTTCTCAAGTTCAGATATTTTTTTTATCCTTTTCATTAATTTGAAGTCTTAGGAGTTTCACCTCTTCAATTAATCCAATTATCTGCTCTTGTTTTGATTCCAACTTGGTTATTGTTGCATTGAGAAAATCCAATGATTTTTTAATGTCCTCCATATATTGATAACTATGTTCGTTCAAGTTTTCTGTTTTTGTACGTCTAGTTTTATTTGACATTATGAACTGTACTCACGCTCAGGAAATATTCTTCGGCTGGCCGTGTGAGCTTTGGGCCCTCTGGTTTTCTATCACCTGACGTGAGTCATCATCAGCCACAGTCTATGCAAGAAATTACAGTTTTTCTGACTTGTCTACACACAAATTCTGGTACTTGAGACACAATGACCCCAACATGTAACTTGTGCACCAACTCCCTGAACCAATTCTGCTAAACTATTAGCACAATTCCTGTTTTACACTCAACATGCCATTCTAAAACACACTTTTTTCAAAACAGTAGACACAATTTTTCTGCATTTGGCACAATTTTCCTGAATAAAATCTCTAGTTTTCACAAGGAATTCACTGTTATACAAAATTCTAATTTTTTCACCCTCCTATGCACACTGGCTCATCACATCAGCAAACACCATTCAGTTTTCCAATTAGCTATCAGAGCTTTAGCACAAAAGGGGAACAGGTGAGGTCTTCTGTTTTGGATCAATGGACAACAACACTGGAAACAGAGCCAGAGCCAGAGGAGTGAGGGTGAAAGGTGAAGAACAGGAAGGACGAGGATGAGGAAGGCTAAGGGTTGTAATCTCTGATGACATCCGAGCCACTTTGGTTGACCTTGTGCTCAGCCATGGTCTAACAATGATGGAGGCGGGACAAAGAGCACAGCCAAATTTGAGCAGGTGCACTGTAGCATCCTTCATCTGGACTTTCCAAAATGAGAATAGGAACGACATCTACTCTCACTAGAAAACTGCAGTAGTCCACATCAATACATTACTCAGTGAGTATCCAGTACTGCCTTTGAACGGTTCTGTAGGACTGTAAAAATGAAGTCTGTTTCAAGTATTTGTGAAAGGTATTCCTACCTTGTATTCCTACACAGTATTTACAGTATTTTACTATTTGTATTGCAGAACTGAAAGATTACCAACAAAGGTGGGCAAGAACGTCTTCTAGAAAATAACGTCATAACATTACAGCACATACAAAGAAATAGAGAACAATGAGATATTGCAAAAATATCAATAAGGTAAGCTTATCAATGCTGGATTGTGTCTGACGCAGAAATAATGTGAGGATGAAGCAGGTCTACAGGGTGCCATTTGAACACTTCAGAAAGAGTCAAAGAATTGCAGTATAACTATGTGTAAGTAAGTCCAATATAATATACAGGTAGTCCTCGAGTTACGACGTTTCGTGGTTACGTCATGCATCTCCCGTTAAATATATACAGTATATATTTTGAAAAATGTATTTTGAAAAGCCGAGTTACGCAGTTTCCGGTTTCCGGTTTTACGTTTTAACGTAGCGGCGGACATTACTCTCTACATTACTCTCTAAAAAAGCTAAGTCTGGTCCTCTGGACATTCAAAAAACAAAACAAAACTTGTTGGACCGGCAGAAACACGCAGCAGCTGTGGAAAAGTAGCTGTTTTTTGGACGGCGGTTTTACGTCGTAAATGAATGGAGAATACGGAGGAGGGACGGAGGAAACGGCTTCACCAGCTTCCCAGTAGGAAAATAACTCTTTTTTCCTTCATTATGGCTCCCAAATGTATGTGTTTTTTGATAATTATGTAGGGTACTGTGTTAGGATAGGCTAAGTGCTTGGGAATACAGTAATGTACGTATATGGTGCAGTATGTACGTATGTTCCGACTTACGTCGAAATTCGCTTCACGATGCGGCGCAGGAACAGAACTCTGTCGTAAGTCGAGGACTACCTGTACTCCACAACTGATGCATAATCACAACATTGTATAAATTATTCATATTTCAGTATTACACAATATATATATATATATATATATATGTATATATATATATATGTGTATATATATATTTGTGTGTTCTGAGTGTAAAAATACTGTTTAAAAATATTTTACAACACACTGATGGATGTATACTACCGGTAAGTGTAACACTTCACAAAAAAGAAGGGCCTGTCATTATGATGATTGGGTAGAAGTGTTTTACACAGAGTGTATCAGTGTTTAAATGGTTCTTATAAATGTCTGTTCATATGATGGTTTGTGTGTGTCATTTGAGAACAAATTACCATTGTTTTAAATGTAAAGTTTCATTTTGAAGGAGAATATAGGGGTTTGCCCATTGTTTGTGTGTTTTTTTTTACTAGTACAGTATGTAGATGAGATTATGAGGCATGCTTTCAGAAAATGTGTGTAAATAATTGTGAAAACTGTAGTATTGTTAACGTGTAAAGTGCTGTGTAAACAACAACAAAACATTTTAAAGTTAGAAATAAACAATGTGAATCAGGCTGCAGACCCAGAACCAGAGGAAGGACCACCAAACATGTCAGAAACTTTTAAATTTGTTGCTGAATGTTCCTCCAGGGCTTCCTTTCTTTATCTCTGAACATTTCAGCACCACCTTTATGTTTCACAGTTTGCTTTCACTGCTCCATCTTCATGGCTGATGCAGACTTATCTATTGTCAGTGACTGTCAGACAATGTCCGGCGGAGGAATGACATGACGAGCTGGAGCCACTGAGCATCTGTTGGATGCTAGAGACAAACATTCATGTGGCACTGGTCAGGACAAGACTTTTAGTGACAGCTGAGTCATTAATAAATGCCACAGAGGCCATTTGTTTTCACAGGCTGGGCTTTATGGGACAAGTTTTTCTGCAGCGCTCGTTCGTGTGTTTACAGGTCCGCTCCACGGCCTCGCGCTGAGCAGCTCTGCCTGACAGGAGGAGGAGAGGTGGAGGTGTTTGAGGTGGCACCACAAAACAAGAGCATGCTGCATGACTACGAAGCCGAACCACCGGCCCACTGGACCACCAGACCACTAATCCAGTGTTTTTCAACCACTGTGCCTAGGCACACTAGTGTGCCGCGAGTGATTGTCAGGTGTGCCTTGGAAATTACCAAAAAAGCCCCTTCTACAACCTCTTTAAATTTAAGACCACATTGTTGTGGTACTGTTCGGGTGTATTTTTGAAGACATGTTAAGTGCAATTTGAAATAAGAAATATAAAATATGATAAAATACATTTTTGTGTTTATTTCATTCCTATTCAAGACACTTTGATAAGAATGATTATACTGTATATTTAATATACCGTTAGGTGGATACAGTGTATCTATGTTTACAATTTTGGTTGGTGGTGTGCCTCGGGATTTTTTTCAATGAAAACACTGTGCCTTGGCTCAAAAAAGGTTGAAAAACCCTGGCCACCGGTAGTCCCGTATGCCAGTCCGCCCCGTTCAAAAGGTTATAAGATAATGATTGTATGCTGTGTGAATGTGTGTGTGGTGGTCACAGACTGTAGTGTAAAGAGCTTTGAGTATCTTGATTAGATAGAAATGTTGCCTTGACTTTTAACAGCAGTAAAAAACACAAACACATAACCCCCGTCCTGGCTTCTCTCCACTGGCTTCCTTTCCACTTCCAGATTGGTTTTGAGATTTTATTGCTTGTTTTTAAAGTCTTAAAAGGTCTGTTCTGTGTCTTGTGACCCCTTTTGTTTTTCTGCTCTCCCTCATGTTGTCAATTCCTCCTGGACCTGTCCCTCATTGTCCTCTCCCAGGTGTTTCTCATTATTTCCTTAGTGTCCCTTTCTGCATCTCTGTGTTCACTTGTTGTCTGGGCATTATCCTGTCAAGCTTCATGTTCCGTCTTCCCTCCGCGTCCCAGCAATTATGTAAGTTTTCTGCCCCATCAGCTTTTTTGTTTTGTTTTCATTAATAAATTAATTACTATGTCATTCTCTGAGTCTCCTTGGTCTGCCTGCGCTTAGACCGCGACAGATACAAGATGGCCGCGCTCAGTGCAGCCGCAGCTTCACGAGTTCCCGGATCATCTTTAGTTTTTAGTAATTTTAATAGTGTTTTTGTACCTGACTCTGCGCGTTTTTTGCGGGTGAATTACAGCCGAACTGATCTGTTAAGAATCGGAGCGGATTTACCACAGGGCACAGCTGAAATCAGCAACGAACTCAAATCAGAGCTCGGAAGATTGGACCTGCTAAAAACGTCCTTCTGGAAGCAGATGCGCTCCAGGGGAAAGAAAAGAAAGCGGTGTTCTCGTGGAAAGAAGAGAGGTTGCCGTGCAGGAATTATGACGAGAATGCGGGCAGACGCTAAAACCGGTAAACCCCCGATGCCGGCTCTTTTTCTGTCTAACGTACGCTCGCTCGACAACAAGATGGATCTACTTCGTTTGAGGGTGACCACGTCGGAGGAGATGAGAAGATGTTCCGTGCTTTGTCTTACGGAAACGTGGATTTCTGAGGACACTCCAGACTCAGTTTACGAGCTGGACGACCGGCTCTTCTTCAGAACGGACCGGTGCATCAAGACTACGGGGAAAACGCGAGGCGGCGGTGTTTGTATTTACGTACACAAAGATTGGTGCACGAACTGTGCTGTGATAAAAAGAGCTTGTTCAGCTGCCGTCGAGTTAATCACAGTTAGATGTAGGCCGCATTATCTTCCGCGCGACCATGCTGTGATTTTAATAACAGCTTTTTACATACCCCCCGATGCTAATGCTAATGACGCCCAGGGAGAGATTCATGACTTACTCACCTCGCTGCAGTGTAAATATCCTGAGGGGCTTTTCATTGTTTGCGGGGACGTCAATCACGTTGATCTTCAAGTCTCCCTCCCAGCCTTCAATAAGAACGTCTTCACAGCTACGAGAGGAGATAAAACGCTCGACCAAGTCTTCACAAATGTAAAGGGGGCATACACGGCGAAGACACGCCCAGCGCTCGGATCTTCCGACCACGAGTCTCTGATCCTGGCGCCAAGAGAACTCCCTCCACTCAGGCGGTCCAAGCCGGAACAAAGACAAATAACAATCTGGCCTCAAGATAGTTCCCCCTTGTTGAGAGACTGTTTTGAGAGGACAAACTGGTCTGTTTTCAGGGAAGCGGCCACTGATGGAAGTTCAGTGGACATGGAACTGTACGCTTCCTCAGTCCTGGGTTACATCAGTACATGCTCTGAGAATGTATCCATAAAAAAATATGTGAAATCCTACCCGAACCGGAAACCCTGGTTAAATAAAGAAGTTCACGCCTTGCTAGCAGCCAGAGACACTGCATTCAAGTCAGGAGATAAAGTGGAGCTGAGAAAGAGCAGGAATGAACTGAAGGATGGCATTAAGAAGGCCAAGGCCACGTATGCACAGAGGATCGAGGGACAGTTCACCTCACAAGACCCACGGAGCATGTGGAAGGGTATTAAATGCATAACAGATTACAAAGGCAAAAACAAACAATGCCCCAGGGACCCATCTCTGCCTGATGCCCTCAATAAGTTTTATGCACGTTTTGATGATCCAAACAGACCAGCTAGCACCAGACTCACCTCATCACCAGATGAAGAGCATCTCAGGGTGTCCGCAGCAGAAGTGAGAGGCAGTCTCAGAAAGATTAATCCTCATAAAGCAACCGGACCAGACAACATCCCAGGGAAAGTTCTGAAGGAATGTGCGGACCAGCTCTGTGAGGTGCTGGCTGACATCTTCACCACCTCACTTGCACTGGAGTTAGTTCCCACCTGCCTGAAGACCGCGACCATCATCCCAGTCCCAAAGAGCTCCACAGTGACTGGTCTGAATGACTATAGACCGGTGGCCCTCACCCCGATAGTCGCTAAATGTTTTGAGAAACTGGTCATGTCCCACATCAAGGCAACCGTCAACATCAATGAGGACCCTCATCAATACGCATACCGTGAGAACCGATCAACAGAGGACGCCATTTCTTCCGTGGTCCACACTGCTCTCACCCACCTGGATCAGAAAGACTCATACGTGCGTCTGCTCTTTGTGGACTTCACATCTGCCTTCAACACCATGATCCCCCAAACTCTGATAGACAAACTATCTACACTTGGACTAAGCCCCTCTATTTGTAACTGGGTACTAGACTTCTTAACAGACAGACCACAGTCCGTGAAGATCCACAACTTCTCCTCCTCCACCATAACCCTCAGCACTGGCTCTCCTCAGGGATGTGTGCTGAGCCCCCTTCTGTTCACTCTGCTCACATATGATTGTACAGCCACACTTCCAGGCTGTCATATTGTTAAGTTTGCAGATGATACAGCGGTGGTGGGATGCATCACAAACAATGATGAGTCCAGCTACAGACAGGAGGTGGAACACCTGGAGAGCTGGTGCAAAGAGAATAATCTTCACATGAATGTGAAGAAGACAAAGGAGATGATTGTGGACTTCAGAAGGAACAAACACACCCATGCCCCACTGAAAATAGGTGGGTCTGCAGTGGAAGTGGTCTCCAGCTACAAATACTTGGGTGTACACATGAATGATAACCTCAGCTGGAGCAACAACACCACCAGCCTGATCAAGAAAGGTCATCAGAGACTCTACTTCCTCAGACGGCTGAGACGAGCTGGTCTGAGCAGCCCAGTTCTCACCTCCTTCTACAGGTGTGCAGTGGAGAGCATCCTGTGCTCCAGCATCAACGTGTGGCATGGAGGCTGCACAGTTGAAGAGAGGAAAGCTCTGCAGAGAGTGGTGAAGGCTGCACAGAAGTCTGTTGGAGTCAGTCTCCCCACCATCACAGACATTTACACCTCCAGATGCAGGAAAAGAGCCACCTGTATCATGAAAGACCTCACTCATCCCAGCACACTCACTCTTTGCCCCACTCCCCTCAGGACGGAGGTTGAGGAGCATCAAGTGTAGAACCACTAGACTGAGGAACAGCTTCTACCCTGAGGCTGTTAGACTCATGAATAAATAAAAATAAAATAAAAAATAAACACTGCAAAATATCACATCATGCTGATGCTGATCTGTTTTCTTGTTGCTGTGTTCATCTGTGTTCATCTGTGACCATCTGCTCATACAAACTCATGTTCGTGCTGCTGTTTATTCCCACTATATTAGGCTTAGTGTATTACTAGTTGATGCTTTTCTTAGTTAGTTCTAGATGTTATTACTGTTTTTCTCTTTCATTTGTTGTTGGATGTAACTGGGACCTCGTGTACATAATCTCGTTTTCATCTCATGTACCACATGCGGTGCAAATGACAATAAAGACTCTCTGACTCTGACTCTGACAGTCTGGCCCCCTCTTATTTATGCAATCTCCTCAACATCTACACTCCAGTAAGAGCACTCCTGTCTACCACTTTGAGATTTTTATTAATGAAAAGTGCATTATAAATGGAATTAATTATTATTATTATTATTATTACCAACCAGTTTCTCTAGATATCCCCAAATCAGTGACGTGCAGTCAGGGGAGGCACTCTGTCATATACGAATATATGAAATAGGTAGTTGGTGCATGCCCATTGCTGTTTCTCTTCATATCGCATACATGTTTGATTACACATGTTGATGTTCTACAGTCTGTCTAATATATTGAATGAATGTGTGTGACATATTTCTTCTTTCTAATCAGTCATAACTGCATGGTGAAAATACACAGGGTGAGGCAGAAAGTACCTTGCTGCCCCCTAGGGCATTTGGGGTTCATATATCTGCCACGTATGTCTGCCCTCAACACCATGATCCCCCAAACCCTGATGGAGAAACTACTCACAATGGGATAAGCCCCTCCATACGCAATTGGGTCCTAGACTTCTTAACAAACAGACCACAGTCAGTGAGGATCCACAACTTCTCCTCCTCTACCCTAACCCTCAGCACTGGCTCTCCTCAGGGCTGTGTGTTGAGCTCCCTCCTGTTCACTCTGCTCACGAATGATTGTGCAGCTACCCAGCCAACTGTCATATTGTTAAGTTTGCAGACGATACAACGGTGGTGGGATGCATCACAAACAACGATGGGTCCAGCTACATGTGGAACACCTGGAGAGCTGATATGGGAAGAACAACCTTCACATCAATGTAGAAGATGGAGGAGATGGTCGTGGACTTCAAACGGAACAAACACGCCTACCAAAATATCCTGATGCATGCTCAATAATCCAGGTAGAAAAATCTAAAAAAGTTAAGTCATCTGGACATTCAAAAAACAAAACAAAAAAAAATTGTAGAAACGTTTCGTCTTTCATCTGTCATCTGTTTTTTTGTTTGTTTAGTTTTTTGAATGTCCAGAGGACCAGACAACTTTTTTTAGACACCTACCAAAAATATAGGAGGGTCTGCGGTGGACGTGGTCTCCAGCTACAAGTACAGGTAGTCCTCGACTTACGACGGTCTCGAGTTAAGACGTTTCTTGGTTACGACACGCATCTCCATTAAAAAAAAATATTTTGAAAAATGGGCATGTCCCACCGGGAGGAGACCCAGAGGAAGACCCAGGACACGCTGGAGGGACTTTGTTTCTCGGCTGGCCTGGGAACGCCTTGGGATTCCCCCAGAGGAGCTGCTCCAAGTGGCTGGGGAGAGGGAAGTCTGGGCCTCCCTACTTAGGCTGCTACCCCCGCGACCCGACCCCGGATAAGCTGAAGAGAATGGATGGATGGATTTTGAAAAATTTTATTTTGAAAAGCCGAGTTCTGAGTTCCTTCAGGTTTTGACGGCAAAAGCAGTAGCTTTACGGCAGAAATGTAAACACTCTGGACCGCGCGAAGTACAGGCAGCCTCAGATGTTGGAGGAACACCGAGCTAACATGCTAACAGACGGAGGAAGGCTTCACCAGCTCCCAGTAGGTTATTAACTCTTTTTCCCTTTCATTATGGCTCCAAATGTATGTGTTTTTAATAATTATGTAGGGTACTGTGTTAGGATAGGCTAAGTGTTTGGTAAAATACAGTATATTGTACGTATAAGGTGCAGTTTGGACGTTTGTTCCGAGTTACGTCGAAATTCGCTTTATGATGGAGCGTAGGAACGGAACTCTGTCGTAAGTCGAGGACTACCTGTACTTTGTGCACCTGAATGATAACCTCAGCTGGAGCAACAACACCACCAGCCTGATTAAAAGAGCTCATCAGAGACTCTACTTCCTCAGGCAGCTGAGACGAGCTGGTCTGAGAAGCTCAGTCCTCACCTCCTTCTACAGGTGTGCAGTGGAGAGCATCCTGTGCTCCAGCATCAACGTGTGGCATGGAGGCTGCACAGCTGCAGAAAGAAAAGCTCTGCAGAGAGTGGTGAAGGCTGCACAGAAGATGTTGGAGTCAGTCTCCCCACCATCACAGACATTTACACCTCCAGATGCAGGAAGAGAGCCACCTGCATCATGAAAGACCTCACTCACCCAGCACACTCACTCTTTGCCCCACTCCCCTCAGGACGGAGGTTGAGGAGCATTAAGTGTAGAACCACTAGACTGAGGAACAGCTTCTACCCTGAGGCTTTTAGACTCATGAATCTCTAACCAGAATAACCACTGTGAAAAATCACTGTAATGCCACTTTGATTGTTGATGTGCTGCTGATCTCATGCTGCTGATTTATTTCATGCAGCTGGTGTTCATTCATACTCATCTGCTCACACAGCCTCGTGTTCATGCTGCCGTTGTTTGGCATATTGTTTTTATGCTACTAGTGCTTAGTGTATTTTTAGTTAACTTTTTTCTTGTTCATATCTTAGATGTTATTACTGTTTTTCTTTTACACATTATTGTTGGCTATAACTGGGACCCTGTGTGCCTAATTTCGTTCCACCTCATGTACCACTTGTGACGCGAATGATAATAAAACCTACTTTGAACTGTTTTCAATATTGTTACTTTTTATACATATAACTAAGATTTTTTTTGTTCTAATTATTTTATTAATGGGTGTCTTCATTTAATCTATAACTAGATGTTTGTGTCCAGTTTTCATCATCAATTTTCGTCTCAATGCTGATTAGATATTCTCACACCCATAATGTCCAAAATGTATTAAATTTACACTGCTACTTACGTAAAGATGTCGAGTTAGGTTATATTTATGAAAAATCTTTGAACAAAAGGATTAACTTGATGTGTGAATGGTATGGATTTCATGTTGTTTGTTCATTTGGCATGTTTTATTTCCTTCCACCTTTCCGTCTGACAGCTGAAACTGTAGTTGGACTGTATAATCTTTAGGGCAGCTCCACTCTGGCATAGATGAGACTGTGTCTCCAATAGCAATCCGTGCGTAAAAGTGCGTCAGCTGAGCTCTCCACCCCCCACCACAATATATGCACTCACATGTCTTTTCTCATGGTAACAAAACTGTCCGCTTCCCACTAAAGTGCACATCCTCTAGTCCAGCTGCTTTTCACGGCATACATCCACGAGGCGTCACCACGCACTGACTGACAGCAGAAACAGAAGACTGAGACTGCATCAGGACACAGTTCCAGGATTCCTGCTTTTACTGACACGTGGACCAGCAGAGCATGAAGAAGACCATGAACACAGGTACTTTTCATTGTGTTTATTTATGCAGAAAATTGGCAGCATTTGCTCTGTGCGATTTATCATTTTTCACCAAAACTGAAATGAGTCCCTGTTTCATTAAGACATCACAGGAGAACACCCTTAAAGCTTTTGGTTATGTGTTCTCCTTAACCTTCTCTCTTGAGTTGCCCTTTCGGGACTCCAACTTGTCAAACTTACTTAGGCTTCAGCACCTTGTTAGTTTTGGGTCAGTTTCTGTTGGGGATGACTGTCCAGCCCTTGGTGGGATCACCTCGGGGTCTCTTGGCTGTTTGCGTCTACAGTGCATCATCGTCGTCTCTGGCTGACCTTCTGTTTGGATGCAGCGGCTCCTTCAGGCAGAACTCTCTGCTCAGAGTCACAGCTGTGTGTGCATGTGTGTGTGCATGTGTGATCTCTTACCTTGGTCCCATCTGTGGGTTAACTTCCTCTCGGCATTTGGGAACACACAGCAGACTCTGGGGAAACAATAATAATGAACTGTGCTCATGCTCTGCAGATGAACTGTGGCACAAGCTGCTGCTGCAGCTTGTGTTGAAGCTGAGGGACAGAAAGTGCACATTCTCTTT
>JBBPBX010013238.1:32511-52698 GCA_038048925.1 Garcialebias charrua | reverse complement strand
CCAGGACCCCGTGTACATAATCTCATTTTCATCACATGTACCACATGTGGTGCAAATGACAATAAAGACTCTCTGACTCTGACTCTGAATTAACTAAGAAAAACATCAACTAGTAATACACTAAGCCCTAATGTAGTAAAACATCATTATAAACAGCAGCACGAACATGAGTCTGTATGAGCAGATGGTCACAGATGAACACAGCAACAAGAAAACAGATCAGCATCAGCATGATGTGATATTTTGCAGTGTTTATTCTTATTATTTATTTATTCATGAGTCTAACAG
Source organism: Garcialebias charrua (assembly GCA_038048925.1). Classification (NCBI taxonomy): domain Eukaryota; kingdom Metazoa; phylum Chordata; class Actinopteri; order Cyprinodontiformes; family Rivulidae; genus Garcialebias; species Garcialebias charrua. The sequence continues at coordinate 52,410 of JBBPBX010013238.1, read as the reverse complement.
CCTCAGGGTAGAAGCTGTTCCTCAGTCTAGTGGTTCTACATTTGATGCTCCTCAACCTCCGTCCTGAGGGGAGTGGTGCAAAGAGTGAGTGTGCTGGGTGAGTGAGGTCTTTCATGATGCAGGTGGCTCTTTTTCTGCATCTGGAGGTGTAAATGTCTGTGATGGTGGGGAGACTGACTCCAACATCTTCTGTGCAGCCTTCACCACTCTCTGTGTAGTAGATTGCTGTTTGAATGTGTGTAGTAGAGTGCTCTATGAATGTGTGTAGTAGAGTGCTCTATGAATGTGTGTAGTAGATTGCTGTATGAATGTGTGTAGTAGAGTGCTCTATGAATGTGTGTAGTAGAGTGCTGTATAAATGTGTAGTAGAGTGCTGTATGAATGTGTGTAGTAGGGCGGCCGTGGCGTAGTGGTAATGGCAGTCGTCCCCCGATCGGAAGGTTTGAGGTTCGAATCCCGGTTCCCCTCACCATGTGTCGTTGTGTCCCTGGGCAAGACACTTAACCCCGAGTTGCTCCCGGTAGGACTGGATGGCGCCTTGCATGACAGTCTGCCGCTACCGTTGTATGAATGTGTGTATGAATGGGTGGATGTTTGGTATTGTAAAGCGCTTTGGGCCCCACATAGGGGCTGGAAAGCGCTATATAAATAAGCTCCATTTACCATTTACCATTTAGTAGACTGCTATATGAATGTGTGTGTAGTAGAGTGCTATATGAATGTGTCTAGTAGAGTTCTGTATGAATTTGTAGTAGAGTGCTGTATGTATGTGTCTAGTAGAGTTCTGTATGAATGTGTGTAGTAGAGTGCTGTATGAATGTGTCTAGTAGAGTTCTGTATGAATGTGTAGTAGAGTGCTGTATGAATGTGTGTCGTAGAGTGCTGTATGTATGTGTATAGTAGAGTGCTGTATGAATGTGTGTAGTAGAGTGCTGTATGAATGTGTCTAGTAGAGTGCTGTATGAATGTGTAGTAGAGTGCTGTATGAATGTGTGTAGTAGAGTGCTGTATGAATGTGTAGTAGAGTGCTGTATGAATGTGTGTAGTAGAGTGCTGTATGAATGTGTGTAGTAGAGTGCTGTATGAATGTGTGTAGTAGAGTGCTGTATGAATGTGTGTAGTAGAGTGCTGTATGAATGTGTGTAGTAGAGTGCTGTATGAATGTGTGTAGTAGAGTGCTGTATGAATGTGTAGTAGAGTGCTGTATGAATGTGTAGTGTAGTAGAGTGCTGTATGAATGTGTGTAGTAGAGTGCTGTATGAATGTGTGTAGTAGAGTGCTGTATGAATGTGTAGTAGAGTGCTGTATGAATGTGTGTAGTAGAGTGCTGTATGAATGTGTGTAGTAGAGTGCTGTATGAATGTGTAGTAGAGTGCTGTATGAATGTGTGTAGTAGAGTGCTGTATGAATGTGTAGTAGAGTGCTGTATGAATGTGTGTAGTAGAGTGCTGTATGAATGTGTGTAGTAGAGTGCTGTATGAATGTGTGTAGTAGAGTGCTGTATGAATGTGTGTAGTAGAGTGCTGTATGAATGTGTGTAGTAGAGTGCTGTATGAATGTGTGTAGTAGAGTGCTGTATGAATGTGTGTAGTAGAGTGCTGTATGAATGTGTGTAGTAGAGTGCTATATGAATGTGTCTAGTAGAGTTCTGTATGAATGTGTAGTAGAGTGCTGTATGAATGTGTCTAGTAGAGTTCTGTATGAATGTGTAGTAGAGTGTTGTATGAATGTGTAGTAGAGTGTTGTATGAATGTGTGTCGTAGAGTGCTGTATGTATGTGTATAGTAGAGTGCTGTATGATATGAATGTGTGTCGTAGAGTGCTGTACAGTATGTATGTGTATAGTAGAGTGCTGTATGAATGTGTGTAGTAGAGTGCTGTATGAATGTGTGTAGTAGAGTGCTGTATGAATGCTGTATGAATGAGTGTAGTACTTTTTCTTTTCTGGAAAGAATATAGATTAATTAATACAAATAGTAGAAAAAGAGCTAGCTGAGTTAAAAAGTGGTTTGATTACAATAAGCTATCTTTAAATGAAAAAAAAAACTAAATTTATGGTATTTTCAGGTAATCGGATTTACAATAATGTAAAGTTACATATAAATGGAGTTGAAATCGAAAGAGTTTATGAGACAATTTTTTAAAATGGTAAATGGTAAATGGAGCTTATTTATATAGCGCTTTCCAGCCCCCTGTGAGGAGCCCCAAAGCGCTTTACAATACCAGCCATCCACCCATTCATTCAGACATTCATACACCGGTAGTGGTAGCCTGCCTTGCAAGGCGCCATCCAGACCTACCGGGAGCAACTCAAATTTTTTAGGTGTGGTGTGTTGGTGAGGTATGTGGCCTCATCTCTCTCTCACCCAGTAGGAGGAGCCAGCCAGGTGCTCCCCAGGTTTTACGAGGTGAAGAAGAAGAAGTGTTCGTGTGTTCATTCATTCATTCTGTAACTGGTTTTGACGCTCGAAGGATTAAAGGCAACTGCTTGCAGATCAGTTTGTTTCTCCTTCTTCACACGCTACAGTTGGTGACCTGACGTGAAATATGTCAGAACCAAACGAGGATGTTGTTTCTTCTTCGGACCCCGCCGCCGCGACGTCTGCCCAGCTGTTGCAGCCGAACCCAGCCGACTTTGCTCCCGCAGCGAGTGTTAAGCTCCCGGAGTTCTGGCAGAGTGACCCGGTTTCGTGGTTCCAGCACATCGAGGCACTCTTTCGCCTCCGAGGCGTGAACGCAGATGAAACCAGGTACTTCTTGGTCGTGTCGGCTCTGGATATGCAGTCAACCCGCAAAGCCATGCCGCTGCTGCGCGACCCGCCGCACGTGGACAAATATGGCGCCCTCAAAGAGTTTCTGCTTCGAAGGTACACTTTGACTTCAACTGAGAGGGCTGATAAACTGCTATCGCTGCCGGGTTTGGGTGACGGCACGGCTGTGAACATGATGGACAAAATGCTGTCGCTACTTGGTTCAGACGACGGGGGTTTCCTTTTCCCTCACATTTTCCTGCGCCAGCTTCCGTCGCAAGTGAGGGCTACTTTGGCCAATTCCCCTTGTTTATCTACCGGTGATTACCGGGGTTTGGCGGAGGAGGCGGACCGGGTCCTGCTGGCTACCAGACGGTTCGCGGTGCAGAGTACATCGGTGGAGCCGGAGCAGACGGTGGAGATGGAGGAGCCAGCGGCGGTTTCAGCTGTTGGCGCGCGAACTCGGCGGGGGAGCTCTTTGTGTTTCTACCACCGGAGGTTCGCAAACAAAGCTAAGCGCTGCATCCCACCATGTGCATGGGTGTCGGGAAACGAGGAAGCCGGCGCTCAGTAGCAGCTGTGGGCGCTGGCGAGCGAGGTGAGCTGCTCTTTGTCACAGACTCCCTGTCAGGACGTCGTTTTCTGGTTGACTCTGGCTCCCAGAAGAGTTTAGTCCACCCTGTTGGACCTGAATTAGCAAGCCGAGGCAGTGGCCCACTGCTAACTGCTGCTAACGGTTCTCCCATTGGAACTTTTGGCACTAGACGGGCAACAGTTTCTTTCCATGGTCGTGAGTTCGAGTGGGACTTTGTTGTTGCCTCAGTGACTGTTCCTATTATCGGTGCAGATTTTTTATGTGCTCATGGACTGTTAGTAGATGTTGCTAACCGCAGACTTATTGACGCTGTAACTTTTGCAACTTTCCCATGTGTATCTGGGGGGGCTGGGCCGCTAACTCATGCTAATGTTTTAGTTTCAGGAGATGTTTTTCAAGGTTTGTTGGCAGAATTCCCCTCTCTAACTACACCTGCTTTTTCCTCTTCAGAAACTAAACACGGGGTCGAGCATTTCATCCCCACTACGGGACCGCCCGTTTTCGCACGTGCACGCCGCCTCGACGCTGTTAAACTGGCCATCGCTAAAGAGGAGTTTGGTACCATGGAGAGGTTGGGTATTGTTAGACGCTCTAACAGCCCGTGGGCCTCCCCCCTTCACATGGTACCAAAAGCAGACGGGTCGTGGCGCCCATGTGGCGATTTTCGCCGTTTAAATAACGTGACGACGCCTGATCGCTACCCCATTCCGCACATTCAGGACTTTTCTGTTCGGTTGTCGGGTGCTTCCATTTTTTCTAAGGTGGATCTGGTGCGCGGCTACCATCAAGTCCCAGTGCAGTCCAGCGATGTACCTAAAACTGCAGTAATCACCCCCTTTGGGCTTTTTGAGTTCCTCCGCATGCCGTTTGGACTAAAGGGGGCAGCACAGACTTTTCAAAGGCTGATGGACTCCGTGTTACGTGGCCTCGATTTTGTGTTTGTCTATCTGGACGACATTTTGGTGGCCAGCTCGTCAACCGAGGAGCACCTGTTGCACCTGAAAGAAATTTTTCAGCGCTTGGATGCACATGGCTTGATCATTAATCCGGTTAAGTGCCAGTTTGGTTTACCGGTGATCGATTTTTTAGGTCATCGAATTTCCGCGCAGGGTGCAGTTCCATTGCCTGCCAAGGTGCAGGCGGTGGCAGAGTTCCCACGTCCTCTGGTGGTTAAAAAGTTGCAGGAGTTTTTGGGCATGGTGAACTTTTACAACAGGTTCATTCCCAATGCAGCCCATCTCCTGCAGCCTCTCTACGAGGCCCTGCGCTCGAGGAAGGCGACTGACACAGTGGTTTGGACCCCGGACCGGATCACTGCTTTTGATGGTGCTAAGTCCGCGTTAGCTAGTGCGGCACTCCTAGCCCATCCAGATTCAGAGGCCCCGATTGCGTTGACAACTGATGCTTCGGATATAGCTGTGGGGGCCGTTGTAGAGCAACGCGTTGGCGACGCATGGCAGCCGTTGGCATTTTTCAGCCGTAAATTGCGGGACTGCGAGCGCAAGTACAGCGTTTTTGACCGCGAGTTGTTGGCGCTATTCTTAGCTACACGGCATTTTCGTTTTTTGCTGGAGGGTCGTTCATTTACGGCTTATGTGGACCACAAACCACTCACGTTTGCAATGTCTAAAGTTTCGGAGCCCTGGTCAGCACGTCAGCAACGGCACTTGGCGGCCATTTCAGAGTTTACAACGGACGTCCGCCATGTGGCTGGAAAATCCAACTCAGTGGCAGACTGTCTGTCACGGGTGCTCGTTTGTCCTGTGCTCCTCGGGGTAGATTTTTCTGCCATGGCCGCTGACCAACCGGGAGACGCTGATATAACTGCCCTTCGTGCCGGCGTTTCAGGGCTTAAGCTAGAGGAGGTCAAATTGGGAGAGGGCGGTCCTTTGATCCTGTGTGACGTTTCCACAGGCCGGACACGCCCAGTGGTTCCATCAGGTTGGCGCCGCCGCATTTTTGACTCTGTCCACTCTCTCTCGCACCCAGGTGTGCGCGCGTCTGTGAAACTAGTCAGCGCACGTTTTGTGTGGCCTGGTTTACGCAGAGAGGTGAGGAGTTGGGCAGCGGCTTGCGTGGCTTGTCAGCGTGCCAAGGTGCACCGGCACACTAAGGCACCACTGGAACCATTTCCCATTCCAGCCAAGCGTTTTGACCACGTGCATGTGGACTTAGTTGGTCCCCTGCCCCCATCACGGGGTTTCACACACCTGCTTACAGTGGTCGACCGCACAACCAGGTGGCCGGAGGTCGTTCCTCTTTCTTCCACAACTACCTCCGACGTGGCTGGTGCGTTCCTCTCCACTTGGGTTGCCCGTTTTGGTGTGCCCTCGGACATCACTTCAGACAGAGGTCCCCAGTTTATTTCAGGGCTCTGGTCCGAGATGGCGCGCTCCTTGGGGGTGCAGGTGCATCGCACTACCGCCTACCACCCTCAGGCTAACGGGTTGGTTGAACGTTTCCATCGGTCTCTTAAGGCGGCGTTACGTGCTGCGCTAACAGACGTTGGCTGGGTGGAGCGTTTGCCGTGGGTGCTGCTTGGGTTGCGATCAGCTCCTAAGGAGGACCTCAACGCTTCATCAGCCGAGTTGGTTTTTGGTCAGCCTGTACGAATCCCAGGGGAGTTTTTGTTAGACGCTGCCGCTCCACGGTTCCCCGAAGCGGTGGACCCCTATTCGCAGAGTGGTCTTTTGGTTCCGGGTCCTGTGCACCATTGTTTCCCGCAGGCGTTTGTGCCCACTGCACTCCAGTCTGCCCGTTTTGTTTTTGTGCGACGTGACGCCCACCGTTCGCCCCTCCAGCCTCCGTATGACGGGCCGTTTCGGGTGCTCGAAAGGGGCGCGAAAAGTTTTGTTTTAGACATGGGTGGGCGTAGAGAGCTGGTTACAGTGGACCGCCTGAAGCCAGCCTATGTGTTGGCTGATGATGAGGTGTTGCCGGCTCAGGTTCCTAGACGCGGCCGCCCTCCTGCTCGACCCCATCTTCCGTTTTCTCCCCCCAACTGTGTTCCTCCCCCTGTGGCACAAAATGTTGTTCCTGCACGGGTGCCAGCCGTTTCTCCGCCCCCGAGTCGACGCAGTCGGTTCGGCAGGTTGATTAGGGCCCCTGTGAGAGACTGATATGTTTTGTATTTGCCCTTCTGGGTGTTCGGGGGGGGGCTGTGTGGTGTGTTGGTGAGGCATGTGGCCTCATCTCTCTCTCACCCAGTAGGAGGAGCCAGCGAGGTGCTCCCCAGGTTTTACCAGGTGATGAAGAAGAAGTGTTCGTGTGTTCATTCATTCATTCTGTAACTGGTTTTGACGCTCGAAGGATTAAAGGCAACTGCTTGCAGATCAGTTTGTTTCTCCTTCTTCACACGCTACATAGGTATCATTCTGGATAGCAAACTTAGTTGGAAGCCTCATATTGAATATATTAGAAATAAAATTGCAAAAACTATTGGAATATTGTTTAAAATAAAAGATTTAATAAATGTAAAAGGCTTGCATATTATATACTCTTCCTTGATTATGCCCTACTTATTATATTGCTCAGAAATATGGGGAAATGCAAATAAAACTACTATTGACGTATTAATAAAGTTACCAAAAAAAAGCAATTAGGCTTATTAATAAAGTGGGATATTGTGAACCAACTAATAAACTTTTTATTCAAAATAATACTTAAAAATTTAATGACATTGTTTATATAAAAATACTGGAAATAATGTATAAATCACTGAATAAAATTCTTCCCTCTGGAATGGTTACTGTTGCACCGAGGGACTGAGAGAAACACAATTTCGGTCCTGTGTATGTCCTGTACATATTGCAGTTCTGACAATAAAGTTGACTTTGACTTTGACTTTGAATTCAGAAATTATTTAAGTTAAGAGAGAGTAAATATAATTTACGAGGTTTGTTAATATTTGAACAAGGTAAAGAGAAAAGTAAAGTAAAATCTAGATGTATTTCATTTTTTGGCGTGAAACTGTGGAATGAACTGAATGATGATCTCAAATTATGTGCTTTTTTGGTGAGCTTCAAAAGAGCCTTAAAATGTAAAATTATAAAAGCTTATGGAGATGTTATGTAGATGTATATACCGGTATGTATTATGTAACCATGTATGTAGGTAATGTGAGTATGTGTACATGCGTATTTAAATATACAGTAAAAGTTTGTATGTGCCCTTATGTATATATATGGACAGTAGATATCTGTCATTAGACTGCTGAGTCTATGAATAGGGTAGGCAAGTATAAGCCTTGGCTTCAGCCTATTCCTTTTTTGGTAAATGATTGATTTACCATTTTATATTGTTTTCCTTTTGTTTGTAATGTTTTTAATTTACCAAAATAAAGTTGAGTTGAGTTGAGAGACTATGTTGATCGCTATACATAAAAGCAGCTATATAAGTACAGTCCATTTAACATTTATACATTAAAAAAAACATGAAAGAAAAATCATCCACTTCACCTAATAATCAAACTTCTACAAATCAAATCCCTCCTACAAGTCAATCCTCAGTTAATCACACCTTCTCTTTTTCTCCGTTCTCAGTCAGTGAGGTAAATAAACTGTTAAATGATCTTGATCCTAAAAAATCTGCAGGTCCAGATGAACTTCCACCTTATTTCTTAAGGCTGGCTGCTCATATCATCACAGTCCCTGTGACCCACATCTTTAATCTGTCCATAAGCCAAAACACCATTCCGGATGCTTGGAAAACAGCCTTTGTTCTTCCTTTGCTGAAGGGAGGTGACCCCACCTCACTGAACAATTATCGACCGATCTCTAAACTCTGCATTTTAGCCAAGGTTCTAGAAAAACTGATAAACTCTCAGATCAAAAACGATCTGGACTCATTTAACATCTTACCTCTCCATCAATCTGGTTTCAGGAAACAACACTGCACAATGACTGCTTCACTGAAGGTTCTTAATGACGTTGTTGAAGCATTGGATACTAAGGATTATTGCGCTGCACTTTTCTTAGATCTGTCTAAAACTTTTGACACAGTGGATCATGACACCTTGTGTCATAAGCTCTCAGAAATCGGTTTCTCAGATCACACCATTGGTTGGTTTTCTAATTATCTTTCCGATCGGAGGCAATGTGTTCAACATAACGGTACTTCTTCCAGTTATTTAACAGTCAACAATGGTGTACCACAAGGCTCAGTCTTAGGACCAACCCTCTTTACAATCCACATACTGTATTTTCCGGTCTATAAGTCTCACCTCTCTATAAGTTGCTTTTTCCAATTATTGGCAATAAATTGGAAAAATCCATAAACGTGTCGCACCTCTATTTAAGTCGCATCTATTATGCGTCACCGCTGACGCGTCGTGTATGTTATGCGTCACCGCTGACAACCCGAAATGTGGACCGGCGGTCAGCTCTGATGCAAATGGCTGCCACACGGAAGGACTTTAACAAGATTAACACGGTAAAAACAATTATTTGTTTGCTGAAAATTATAGCAAAGATGTGTCTTAGCTGAACTTTTCCTTAATAAATGAACGCAATTGTCAAATCGGCTGGATTTAAAAAGGAGTTTCGCTACGAGCACCCGCACGGGTGAGACCGCAGCATTTTCTTTAAAATTTAGCAAAATAAACGCTTAAAAAATATATATTTCTTAGCTGACATTATAGCACAAGGGTTCCTGCGCTTAACCGTTCCTTGATAAAGTCACGTAATGGTCAAATCTGCTGGATTTAAATTGTTTCGCTTTGACGTCTTCCAAACCGTCACGTGTGCTGCAAAAATAAATAAATCGAATTTTAGCTCAAAAATCTCATACAGCTAACAGTTTGTAAATGTCCATCTAGTGATTACTTTCTGTAAGTTTGATCAAAATCTGTCCTGTAGTTCACGAGTTATTTACATAAATAGTACCCGTTTACGGTAAATATGGAGCTATAAGCTAACACGATCAACGAAGCTAAAACATCGAATTTTAGCTCAAATGTCTCTTAAAGCTAACAGTTTGTAAATGTCCACCCAGTAATTACTTTCTGTAAGTTTCAACAAAATCTGTCCTGTGCTTTAGTAGTTCATACCTCCAGAGCAGGAGTCCGGGCAGCGACAGAGTGTGTCCGACCAGAGGAACCTGCCGTCGGACACTCAATCGTCGCATTCAATGTGTGTAGCACTTTGAGATTTTCACTAATGAAAAGTGCGTTATAAATTGAATTCATTATTATTATTATTATTATTATTATTATTACATGAGGTGGGAACGGTCGGTGTACCCTAGCGGACAAAAGTGGTACTGCACCATTTTTTTGCCAAAATGAAAAACGGTCATATCTGAACCAAAAATTGGTCTAAAAATATGGGAAAAAATCCATAAACATGTTGCACTGCTCAATAAGTCGCAGGGCATGCAAATTAGGCAAAAAGGTGCAACTTATAGACCGGAAAATACGGTAGGTAATGTAGGTCAGAGCATCCCTGATGCATCCTTACATTTTTATGCTGATGACACAGTTGTTTATTGTCGAGCTAAAACAGTTGCTAAGGCTTTCCAGCTTTTGACTTGGTACATTTTCATCTTTAAATCACTACTTGGTCTGCTGCCTTCATACATCTCCTCCTACAATCAAAAAAGGCGTTCAATACAAGATCAAAGTCAAAGTCAACTTTATTGTCAGAACTGCAATATGTACAGGACATACATAGGACCGAAATTGCATTTCTCTCAGTCCCTCGGTGCAACAGTAACCATCTAAACACTAAACACTAAAACATTTAATACACATAAGCATAAAATAGTAAAAAAGTGTAACACTGTCCTGAGTTTTTTCATAATAGTATAAAAGTATGAAAATTAACACCAACACTGAAACACCAAACACCCCTAAAACACCAAACACCCAATGAACATAAGCATAAAATGAAATAATAAAAGTGTAATACTGTCCTGAGTTTTTGCATAGTAGTATAAAAAGTATAAAAAGTATATCTATAAAATAAACTGAAGGTTCTAGCATTGACATTTGCAAAGAGTGGCACAGCAGCATATAAGTTAATGTACACAGTATATGTATGAGGTAGTTGATGTTGGTATAGAGGCAAAGTGGCATATGCAGTGAGGCACATAAGGCACATTTGGCATCCTTAGATAAGGCTAGTCAGAGAATGCTGTATATGTATCTGCAGTAGTGTAGATAAAAGTAGTGTAAATGTAAACAGTAGTAATAAATGTAAAGCAGTAGTAATAAATGTAAACAGTATTAATAAATGTAAACAGTGAATGTAAACAGTAGTATGACTATAGGCAGTAATGTAATACAAACATTAGTGCAAATATGAGAAGTAGTGCAAGATCAACTGGACTTTATTTGTTACAGAAGACGTAACAAATAAAGTCCAGTTGATCTTGTATTGCTGGGTTGCAATCACGTAACCCGGAAGTGGCGCTAAATTCAGATGGGGGACAGGAAGTGATTTTCCCCAGTTCAAAACACAGCAGAATGGATTACAGCAAGTATGCCAATGCCCCAAATAGACTGGCGAGGACGAGTTTTGGGTTAACCATTTAGGATCAAAAGAAGCTTTAAATGGTTGTCGACTTGTTTCTGCCCGGGTGAGTAGTGAGATGTGTTATTTATTTAGTAATTAGCCTATGCTAACTACGCTATCGCTAATGCTAACAACAAGTTTAGTTAGCCCCCTGTTATTTCTATGTGCGTGGATCTACTTACCATCCATCCATCCATCCATCTTCTTCCGCTTATCCGGGGTCGGGTCGCGGGGGTAGCAGCCTAAGTAGGGAGGCCCAGACTTCCCTCTCCCCAGCCACTTGGAGCAGCTCCTCCGGGGGAATCCCAAGGCGTTCCCAGGCCAGCCGAGAAACATAGTCCCTCCAGCGTGTCCTGGGTCTTCCTCTGGGTCTCCTCCCGGTGGGACGTGCCCGGAACACCTCACCAGGGAGGCGTCCAGGAGGCATCCTAACCAGATGCCCGAGCCACCTCAACTGGCTCCTCTCGATGTGGAGAAGCAGCGGCTCTACTCCGAGTCCCTCCCGGATGACTGAGCTTCTCACCCTATCTCTAAGGGAGAGTCCAGACACCCTGCGGAGAAAACTCATTTCAGCCGCTTGTATCCGAGATCTCGTTCTTTCGGTCATAACCCAAAGCTCATGACCATAGATGAGGGTGGGAACGTAGATCGATCGGTAAATTGAGAGCTTTGCCTTTTGACTCAGCTCTCTCTTCACCACGACAGACCGGTACAGCGCCCGCTTCACTGCGGACGCTGCACCTATCCGCCTATCGATCTCACGCTCCAGTTTTCCCTCATTCGTGAACAAGATCCCGAGATACTTAAACTCCTCCACTTGGGGCAGGACCTCCTCCCCGACCCGGAGAGGGCATGCTACCCTTTTCCGGCTCAAGACCATGGCCTCGGATTTGGAGGAACTGATCCTCATCCCGGCCGCATCACACTCGGCTGCAAACCGCTCCAGTGAAAGTTGTAAATCACGAACTGATGAAGCCAGTAGGACCACATCATCTGCAAAAAACAGAGAAGTGATTCTAAGGCCACCAAAACGGATCCTCTCAACACCTTGGCTGCGCCTAGAAATTCTGTCCATAAAAGTTATGAACAGAATCGGTGACAAAGGGCAACCTTGGCGGAGTCCAACTCTCACTGGAAACGAGCCTGACTTACTGCCGGCAATGCGGACCAAGCTCTGACACCGGTCGTACAGGGACCTAACAGCCCATATCAATGGGCCTGGTACCCCATACTCCCGGAGTACCCCCCACAGAACCCCCCGAGGGACGCGGTCGAATGCCTTCTCCAAGTCCACAAAGCACATGTAAACTGGTTGGGCAAACTCCCACGCACCCTCCAGGACCCTGCTGAGGGTGGATCTACTTACAAATAATATATTTAGCTTCTGTAAAGCCAAATTCGTGCTGGAGTTGTATGTGTTAACGTTGAGTCATATGCATTTCTACACTGTAGGTCAACCATTCTCAGAGATCTACAGTAACTCCATTAAAAACATGGTTTGTGGCTAGACAAAGTGGGGAAGTAGTCACAGCCCACTGTGACTGTATGGCTGGGTAAGTTATATTTATTTGTATTTAGCTTTTATTGTTTTGTTTTGCTATTAGCATGAATGTCCCACTACTTAAAAATTATATTTTCTATCCAGGACTCATCTCAGTGGGGATTTAATGGCTAAATACTAGTAGGCCTACTGTTATTCATTTTCTTGCATATTTTTTCAGACTGTCAGAATCTTGCTCCCATGTAGGAGCAGTTCTTTTTGCAACAGAAGCTGGGGTGAAAATGAAGAAAAGTGCTTCATGTACCACAGAAAAGTGTAAATGGTTAATGCCATCACACATTAAAAAGGTAAGTTAATGTATGTAGCACTTTGAGATTTTTATTAATGAAAAGTGCATTATAAATGAATTCATTATTATTATTATTATTATCCGCTCATTCTCAATCAGTTCATCTGGACAGTTTCTTTTTAGTAGAAACGTTTCACCCTCACTCCAGAGGGCTTCGTCAGTCAGAGCAGTCCAAAGCAAACTGAAGCTACCCCACCAAGTAAACAACTTAAGTGGACCAACCAGTTTGCTGTAGCCAAGATGGTTTCTGGGGGCTTGTCCCTCGTCGACTCCTCCCAGGCAGGCAGACATGTCCAAAGTGGTTCAAGACCAGAAAGTTCATTCTCTAAAAAGAAACTGTCCAGATGAACTGATTGAGAATGAGCGGATTTGATACCTGGACTATTGAGAATGAACTTTCTGGTAAGTTAATGTACTGAAAATATTATGATTTTTTTTGTTTTGTTAATATCATCAAGGTGATCGTATCTTCTTTGTAACTTCAGATACTAGCTGGTTAAACTCAAGGTGGCCATACATGGGAGCCTCACCAGATGGAGTCGTTTCATGTGACTGTCATGGAGCCAGGGTGTGTGAAATCAAGGTAAAATTTATTTCTCAAAAGGTTTGGACTACTGCACTGCAGACTTTGCGCACCTCACAGTATGAATGTTACAACTATAATTTTTTACTCAAATCTTTGTTGTTTGCATATTTCACAGCATGTAGCCGTAGTTTTGGGGATGGTCTTGCAGTTTGTGGGATGTTGCCTTGTTTCCAGTTAAAAAATGTGTGACCTTTCCATCACCTTTTAAAACTTAGTCCAGATTAATACATTCTTACCTGTGGAACACACCTGGTTGACAGAGACATAAATATAGTCTCATTTTCTAACATTGGTGTTGGATAGTGAAATGAGTGAAACACAATCTTTAAAAAAGTATCATATTGAAATGTTTTGGAGACTACCGTATTTATTTTTCATGTCTAAGTTTCATTGTCTTGTCCTTCAGTGCCCACAGAGCAAACAGCATGAAGTCAGTCTGAGGATGTGTGCTGGACAGCCTGGTTTTTGTCTCGTCAAGGTTGGAGATTCTGTACAACTGGATAGGAACCATCCTTATTACCATCAGGTCCAGGCTCAGATTCACATTGTGGATGTACAATATTGTGATTTTGTAGTATGGAGTGAAAATGATATTTATGTGGAAAGAATTCTGCCAGATGACCAGCTGTGGGAAACAGCAGTTCCCAAAATTCAGCACTATTTTACACATTGCATCCTACCTACATCCAGACTTCGCCCATCTCTGACTTTTTCTGATGCTGAGAAGCTCGTCCATGCCTTTGTCTCCTCCAGGCTCGACTACTGCAACTCCCTGTTTATTGGAATCCCTGGCAAAAACCTTCAGAAGCTTCAATATATTCAAAACAGTGCAGCAAGGATCTTGTTGAGAGTTTGTAAATTTGAACATATTACACCCATTCTCCATAACCTCCATTGGCTTCCTGTCACCTACAGAATTCAGTACAAAACTGCTCTCATTACACATCAATGCTTACATGGAACTTCACCTGACTATCTAAAGGACATTCTTGCACCATATTCATCCACCCGGTCTCTACGATCACAGAACAGTAATTTCCTTCATATTCCTCGAACCAAATTAAGGACCATGGGAGACAGGGCATTCTGTGTGGCTGCCCCCCGCCTATGGAACTCCCTTCCTGACTGCCTGAGAGCTCCACAGTCACTGGTTGACTTTAAAAGCGGTTTAAAGACTTTTCTTTTTAAGCAAGCCTATTCTGCCCCCGCATGATTTTATCTTTGATCTTGGTTGATAGTATTATTGATTTTACTTGATTTTATCACTTGTTTTATTTATTTATTTATTTATTTTTTAAGCAGGCCTATTCTGCCTCCACATGATTCTGTTTTTAATCTTAGTTAATACCATTATTGATTTTATTTGATTTTATCACTTGTTTTTATTGTTGTAGCACTTTGAGATTTTTATTAATGAAAAGTGCGGTATAAATTGAATTTATTATTATTATTATTATTACCTGAAATCCTGGGACAGAAATTCACACGTGACTAACCAATCTAAGAATCAAGAATGTTATTTGGAGTAGTTGATGAAAGGAGTTTGAAAAGTTTATACTAATTTAAACAGTTGCTCTTTTTTTCCCCAAAAACATTTGTCAATACCATAACATGTTTCAGCTACACCTGTAGCAAGCACTCTGCAGAAGGGTCATGTGATGTTGTTACATGTCATGACACCTGTTTTTTATTTTTTTATTTACAATAATCTTAATTGAAAAGTTAAGTATGTTAAATCGAATGATATATTTAAATCAATATGAGATTAGCTTGTGAATTTCAAAGGTGTTCTAATATGTTAAATAACAGCACATACAAATGTCATAAGTCACAAATGTTGCAAAATGAGTCTACTTCAGAAAAATGTTTTTATTTCAATAGCAAAACTCATGTCATTTTAACTGACCAATATTCACAAAGATTGGTTATGGAGTTCATTGAATAAATTAAAAATATTCAACCTTATTGGGTAAATTTTTTTTTTTCTTCCTGAACAATTAACATGTACAAATATGGTCTGTAACAGTATTAGTGATTTAATTTACTTTTGATTTACTTTAAATGATAAATACATGTATAATCATTTAAACTTAAAATATTTATATAAATATAGTTGATTGAATTACTTGTCGCTCAGGCCACTCTATTAAGAATTCTAATCTTTCATGGAGAACATGAATCGTTCTAAAACAAATTCGAGACACAGTGGCTTTTGACACATTAAATCTATAGGCAAGGTCTTGAAGCTGCAGATTTAATCTGAGATGCATAAGTATCATAATAAATTGCTCAAATTTGGAGAGTGCTGACAGTGATGACATGCTGATGTAAGGTTCACAGAGCTGAAAAATTTGCATCAAAACTAAAAAGTTGGGCAGTCCCGTATAAAACTTTGTTTTATCGTTGTTCTGGAAGGTTTCAGGAGTAAATTTAGTCACTGAGACTTTTTCCTTAAGGTCGCAGATCTCAGTTGTGTAGCCTTTCACTGCATCCTCCAGCTTTGTGAGGTCAACCATGCTTAGATCCGTCTGGCATTCTGCATCTGCAAATATTTAATTATTAAAAATTACGTTCAGAAATTCTATAAATAAATAAATAGTATTTTTATTTATTATTATTTTACCTTTGAATCGTTCGTTTTCAGGGGCTGGTAAGCTTTCTTCACAGAGCTCATCTTCCAGACTGTTGGCCTCCTCAGTGCAGAGAAGCTTCCGGGCCTTAGCTCTTTCCCTGCGCCGGAGGGATGCTTCTGTTTGTGGCCACTCGTTACTTCTTTGGTACCCCAGGTTAACAGTGGGGGCCCAGTCTTGGGAATGTACATCACCTGCTGCACTCGGACAACCTAAATATAAGACACCACTTTAAAGTAAAACACGTAAATGCCTTTCCTAGCACTAAGCTAACCGCTAACAACATTAGCATTCTAATCGGATTTTTTCTGGGAACAACCAAGTGTTGAACCACTACACAAGCTTACGAACGCCTGTCTTTCTAGTAACTGTCCAATAAAATATCTGAAAATATGATTTAAACGACACGATCCTTACCTGTTACAAAGTGGTCGCTGCAGACTCTCGCGTTGTCAGTTTCAGCACCTCCTGTTTTTAGCCGTAGGTGGTTAATCCACGTTTGTCGTCTTTTTTCTGTAATTTTTTAAAAATTAATCCCCTTGTGGCATACTACTTTCGGAACACGAAAATAACTTTTATCTATCTCTCGATTAGAGCGGTTGCAACAACCGTAAACGGCACAGAATTTAGGCATGTTGGCGCTGAATCAACAGAACGAAACGGGTGCGTTTACTTCCGGACCCCCACCTACATTCTGTGACGTCACTGCTACGTCATCTGCAACCCAGCAATTGAACGCCTTTTTTGATTTTATCATGTCCTGGACGACTGAGAATCTTCACCAGCATCTCCTCCTACATGTCGTTGCGTGAGTGCAGCTCCAGCGTGCGCTCTCAGGACATGATTACCTGCAGTGTTCCCTCAGTGAGGACTGAACTAGACAAAAGGGTCTTCTACTCTGCTCCTGCTTCCTGGGATATCTTACAAAAAGTTCTGAAGCTCTCGACCTTGACTTCTCTAATTGGCTTTAAGAATCTGTTGGAATCCTGGCAAAAACCAATGCAGATATGTTCCTGTTTTTGATTTTCTACATCTACCTTATAATCTGTCTGTTTTGCTACTTTAATATCTTTGTTTTAACTTGTTAAAAAAATCTGAAAGTTATGCACCATAACTCATGTTCCCTGAAGGAAGGGAAC
The DNA here is from genome assembly GCA_038048925.1 of Garcialebias charrua. Taxonomy (NCBI): domain Eukaryota; kingdom Metazoa; phylum Chordata; class Actinopteri; order Cyprinodontiformes; family Rivulidae; genus Garcialebias; species Garcialebias charrua. The sequence continues at coordinate 35,349 of JBBPBX010013238.1, read as the reverse complement.
GAGGTGCAACATACTTGCTATGGGAATAGCACCCCCGCACGATTACCTGAAGGAATATACTCACGCCTTTACGGCTAGGGGCGTCACCGCCGCGCCAGAGGCCCCGCCCTCTGGGTACTTAAGCGGCTTGCGCCCCTCCATCTTTCTCCAAAGTTGCACTTCACCGAGCTTTCAGCATTGAAAAGGGCCAGATATGTTGCACCTCGTTCCCTTCCTTCAGGGAACATGAGTTATGGTGCATAACTTTCAGTTCCCTTTCAGTCTGGTCTCTCGGTGCAACATACTTGCTATGGGAACGTAATCCATTCACGCCCTTGAAATGCTCAGTAAAATGCATGCTAGAGTGAACGTCTGCCCTTGACCAGCAGGCATCTCAAAGCTACTTTCTACTGTGTGTTAGAAAGGACAGCCTGAGTGACGTCACCTGTAGTAACATCCAAATGTAATGATTTGCAAAAGTATTTAATGAGCTCCAATTCGCAGCAGCGCAGATGTCTGCGACTGGTACACTCTTGAATAATGACCAGGAAGTGGCCAAGCCCCTAGTGGAGTGAGCATGCACTCCAGAGGGTACCTATTGACCTTTGCTACTGTACGCCCTTTTAATGGCCTCAGTCACCTAATGTGAGAGGCGTTGTTTTGATAGGGCCCTCCCGGTTGCAGGTGCTGCAAAGCAGATGAACAGTTGGTTTGTTTTCCTCTATTCGGCTGTTCTCTGCATGTAGGTACGTAAAGCCCTCACTGGGCAGAGAGCCTTTAGCCTTTCCTGTTCCTGAGTCAGGACAGGAGCAGGTGGGAAGGAGGAGAGATCAAAGTCTAGACTCCTATGGTTCAAAGTCAAGACCTTGGGAGTGTATGCGGGATTAGGCCTTGGTGTGACCTTTGACACATCAGGGGCGAATCTGGTACACATTGGATGTACAGACAATGCATGGAGGTCACCCACGCGTTTTGCCGAGCAAAGTGCCAGGAGTAGAGCAGTTTTATAAGATAGTAAATCTATCATAACCTCGCTCAGTGGCTCGAATGGAGGATCACAGAGAACCCCTAGGACCAGGCCAAGATCCCAACCAGGGGTCAAGGTCCTGCTGGGTGGATTAATCCGAAAGACACCCTTCATAAATCTTATTATGATTGGATGTGCTACGGGTGTCCTGTGTCCCCAGCCTTCATGACAGGCTGAAATAGCTGATAGGAAAACTTTAATCGTTGAATAAGAACAACCTTTTTCCAGTAAGTCCTAAAGGAAAGTCAGGAGCTGAGCCAAGTCGCATGCATAAGAAATAATGTTTCTTTCTGAGCACCAGGCTTCAAAAATACGTCACTTTTGTGCGTATAAAGATTGTGTTGATCCAGCACGGGCATTTTGTATGGTTAAAACCACATTTTCTGGCAGGCTTGACGCCATCAACCTGTTCTTTTCAGCCAACAAGCTGAGACTTTTGGCAGTTCCTGGCCTAAGTGGCTGTACTACCCCTTCTGGTGACACAGAGATTGTTAACCTCTGGGGGTCAACCAGGTTGGGAAGAAGGCCTCCTTGCCGACGTGCCCCCAAGTTATCCTGCTCAGGGGTAATAGAGGGCAGATGTAACCTGTCATCCTTATTAGACAGGTTTGGAGCAGAAAGTCTATTTTCCTCCTCCAAGTTTGGAGTCCTGGGGCTGTGAGGCTGCGAGTTATGTAAACGAGCAGATCTCCTAACTCCAATCCGTTTTCTGGGGTGGTCCAGTCTACTGGTCCTTGGCTTTAATGGAGCGTTGGTACCAGGTAAACCGACCGAGGTCTGTGTTTCACCCGTTGGGAGAATTATTTTTGAAAGCAGATTTGGATCAGCACAGAGCGGGAGGTCACGTGCTGTCTGACTACTGCTTGGACATTGCGTGTCCCTAGTTAATAACAAAGGAGCGACTGTAACGTGAGAACGTGGGGGTGTTCCTTTTGGTTTGGCAGACTTTAGATTATTTGGTGATAAAGAGCTCAGTCCCCCTCGAAAAACAGGAAGAGAGATCTGATTAAACTCTGACTTGTTTTCATCCACAGCAGGCTGAACACAGTCACTGCTGTGAAGGTGTGAAGTTTGTGGCTGCCTGAGGGCATCTGATGTAGCCCCCCGTCGTCAGACTCTGTCAGCTTGCCTCCCTGAGGTGCGGACATGTCACGTGTTCGTCTGGTTAGTGTATTGGCTGTCCCATCGTTCACAATGGAGCGAGGGCTTGAGCATGTGACCCTCCTCACCTGTCTCCATGAGAGGTGTGGGGTGTGTTTGCAGACGCCTCTGTGTCTGCTCACTGCAGATGAATCAGAGGCACCCTGCTAGGGTTGATTAATTAGGCTAATACCCCGTGGGCTATGAGGGAGGGGGGGGGAAAGGCCCCCTCCCTTTATGACGGCTTGCAGGCCAGAGGGACCTGTTTTGCTGAAGATATTTGTGTATTGTTGTTGTTGTTTTTTGTTTATTTTTTAGAGTCAATAAAACAGAGAGGAGCTGTTTCATGAGCTTTATTCATGCTTATGTGCAATGACGTACATGATTCTATGTCACTCACAGCAGAGAAAGCATGATTTGTGCATACTGTAAATAAACCAGCTTTTTGTACTGTGTTACAAGCAAAGTCTGGACATGAAGGGATCATTCCCGTTACCACGTGGGCGGGTGATCGTGTAACGTGGAAACGTGGACCTGGTTCATCGGGCACGTTTTTGTCTGTTGTCCCGATTCGCCAAGGAGGCCCTGTGTTTGGTCGCCTGGCGGGGGACAAACCTGTTTTTGCTCCATGCGTGCTCGGCACGAGGCTGGCCTGGCGGGGGTCTCTGCCTGGGCTCCTCCTCATATGCTGG
>JBBPBX010013238.1:0-19353 GCA_038048925.1 Garcialebias charrua | reverse complement strand
TTCAGAGAGGTCACAGGTGTCTTGGTGGTCTCTGCTGTCCCTCTTGCAGTCAGTTTGTGAGGACAAGCTGCTCTTGGTAGATTTGCACATGTCCCATATTCCTTCCATCTCTTGATGATCAATTTAACAAAACTCCTGGGGATGTTTAGGACCTTCAAGAAGAGAGTGCAGTCAGTGGAGTGGATGTACAGTTAAATGACCGTCAGGAGGGATTTTTCACAGGATAGATGTACGAGTGAAAGGGAAGGGCTACGGGATGGTTCACTTGCTGTGATGTATGGTTTGGAGATGGTTTGATCACTAACAAAAAGATAAAAAGAGGAACTGGAGGGAGAGAGATATCAATGTTTGGATTGTATGATGAGTACCGTATTTTCCGATCTATAAGTTGCACCGTTTTGCCTAATTTGCATGCCCTGCGACTTATTGAGCAGTGCGAAATGTTTATGGATTTTTCCCCATATTTTTAGACAAATTTTTGGCTCAGATATGACCGTTTTTCATTTTGGCAAAAAATGGTGCAGTACCACTTTCGGCCGCTAGGGTACACCGAACGTTCCCACCTCATGTGTCCGACTGCAGCCTCATCTGGTCGGACTGACTCTGTCGCAGCCCGGCCTCCTGCTCTGGCGGTATGAACTACGAAACCACAGGACATATTTTTATGAAACTTACAGAAAGTAATCACTACATGGTGATCAATCACTACATCCTTGATCATGTGAGCAGCTGGTTTCGGCTGTCATCAGCCAACTGGTTGATCCACTGTGGGAGGGTGCTATTTATAAGACTGAGCTGAACACAGCTTCTCAGACTGAGGAAGTCTTTCGGACGAAAGACGAAACGTTTCTACAGTTTTTTTTTTTTGCTTTGTTTTGTTTTGTTTTTTGAATGTCCAGAGGACCAGACTTAGCTTTTTTGGATTTTTCTACCTGGATTATTGAGCATGCATCAGGGTAATCACTACATGGACATTTACAAACTGTTAGCTGTAGGAGATGTTTGAGCTAAAATTCGATTTATTTATAATTTATTTTCGCAGCGCACAAGGGTTGGAAGACGTCAAAGCTAAACATTTTAAATCCAGCAGATTTGACCATTTTGTGAATTTATTAAGGAAAAGTTCAGCTAAGACACATCTTTGCTATAATTTTCAGCAAACAATTGTTTTTACCGTGTTAATCTTGTAAAGTCCTTCCGTGCACGCTCGCTCCTGTGGCTACCATATGCAGCAGGGCGGTGACGCATAACATAGGCGACGCGTCAGCGGTGACGCATAATAGATGCAACTTAAATAGAGGTGTGACACGTTTATGGATTTTTCCAATTTATTGCCAATAATTGGACAAAGTGACTTATAAAGAGGTGAGACTTATTGACTGGAAAATATGGTAAATGGGTATATCAGTGGGACAGCTCAGGTTGAGAGGTTTGGAGACAAAGGCTGAGATGGTTTGGACCTGTGCAGAGGAAGGATTGTGGACATGGACAAAGGACATGGAGGTGTCATGGAGGAAGGAAATAAAATGACTAGAGAGAAGCTTCATAGTGTGAAGGAGGGAATGCAGAGGGTTGGTGTGACAGGAGGATGGGGCACAGTGAGACAGAGGCAAACCATACACTGTGGGGACCTTTGAAGGGAACAGCAAAAAGTATATTTTTGAGGTTCTCGTGCTTTTTCTGTGTCCACCTTAATGCTCATTCTGCAGATACTGTCTCTTTACAAACATGTCCTTGTGAGCCTGTAGATTGCAAGAAATGCACATAAGTCGTTTTCAAGTCTAAAGCAAGCTTGTGAATGAGTAGTGAGGATCAAGCAACTAGATGGATGTGTGGGCAGGCGAGTGAACAAACGAGCCAATGTTTGAATGAATGATTCATTATTACGTTACTATGTGTTTTCTCTCAGCGTCTCTGTGAGTGTTTCCACAATGTGTTTAATGTTTCCTGGCAGCCAAAGGTCTGCAATCCAGCAAAATGGAGCAGTTGTTGCAATAACTGGTGTAGCAGTGCAAAACGCTGTCAGCCTCACTCCACAAACTTCATGCTGCCTCTCGCTTGGTAGCCCCCCGGCCTCTGGTGGCTCTTTGTCATGGGTCATAGACCAGACCCTTGTTCTCTTACCTGACTTCTGCAGCTCTCAGTGTATTTTTATTCACTGTGCTTCACATTGTTTCAGCTCTGCCACTGCTGTGGGATGTAAATTCAGATTTACATTTTGAACATCCTAGATTTTTACAAGACTTCACTTCTGCTCAAGGATTCAATGTTCTTTATTTGTCATTCACACCACATGTGGTACATGAGGTGGAACGAAATTGTGTACACAGGGTCCCAGTTACATCCAATAAAAGTATAACATGTAACATAAAAACAGTAATCGGGTTCTAAGATATGAACTAAGAAAAACGTTAACTAAAATTACACTAAGCGCTAGTAGGAAAACAAAAACAATATGGCGAACAGCAGCACGAACATGAGTCTGTGTGTTATACACTTCAGAACAAGTTTGCTTTAGCACAAAACCTGGGTAGTTTTAGACAATTGTCTTGTTTTATAGTTTTTTATTCATATTTTTATCCTATTTTAGAACGCCTCAATAAGCATAAATTATTACGTTTATTGATCAAAAAAAAAAAAATAGATTCCCATCTTATCATTACCGCAGGTCCTTCCTCCCGGCAGCTGTTAGACTCTACAACCATCACTTCTCCCAACAAACTCAATAAGGATTAAATACATGCTGACCTTTGCTAAAACACACACTCTGCCTATACTACTGTACTGTAAATAATCTTCCTTACCAATGTTCCAATACATATTGAACATTATTATTGATATAGTTTATCTTATTTCTTTATATATTGTTTTTAACATTTAGGAACTTTTTGTGAGTATCTTGTCATCTGTTGCTGCTGTTAAACTTGAATTTCCCATCTGTGGGACAATAAAGTCTGTTTCTGTTCTATTCTATTTTATTCTATTCTATTCTATTCTATTCTATTAGCTGAACAGACAAATTTGATTCACAACTTTTCTAGTAACATTACTTCTGTAGTGATACAGGTCCTCATGCTTGACCTTCAAGTACACCTTTTCACATCACTCTGAAACTCCGAGTGTTACACTTTTCTCGAGCTCTGAAGGAGACAAGTGGACACTATTTTGTTACAATTGTTTTGGATTAAGAAACACAAATCAATCAGAAAGACTTCCTTTTAATTTGTGTTAATTCAGAATTGATCAACAGTACTGTATATTTTTGTCATTTAATGATGATCTGGTATTAACATGAGGGTCACTCTCATGCTGTTATTATGCAGTACAAGTGTGCTTTGAATCTAAGGTACAAGTCAGGGTAAACTGTTAACTTCCTTCTCTGTTTTGTCTATCAAGCTAGACATAATATTTCACTTTACGGGCCAGTCCATCTGGCCGGTTCTCTAAACAGTTTTCCTGCTGTCCTTCAGAGTTCTCAAACTCTGAGAAATACTAAGTAAATCCTTTTATTTTGTTAAACCAGCCAATAACCTTTCAGGAAGTGGGCAGACTCCGCCCTCCACATAAAGTCGTACTTCCTATAGACTGGTTAGAGTGCGTTGGAGAGAACTGATCTAAACAACTTGGTTCTCCTCTGGAAGCTGGTGGACGTTCTGGTCATAATGTCAATTAGACCTACGTTATCAGCCAGGGTTACGGCACAGCATCGCTGTAACTCACTCATTTCTGTTTGAAAGAATTTGTTTTCTGAAAGTTTTATTTTGAAACTCAGTCAGGACGTTGACCTTGTTTCCTGCCGAGAGAGGCGAGTTTCCTCGTATCGTTGAATCAGCACACACACGCTGAAGTTTCAACTGGACGGCTGTTGGACAAAACAATCCGTTGAGTGTGTCCAGATACTTCTCAGCTCTTATCTACAGAGACGAAGCGTCAACAGGTAAAGAGTCGTGGATGTTTGCTGAGCGTGCGGGAGCCCAGCTGTAACTCGTGTGGGGAAAAGTGTCACCCTGTCATTTCAAAATAATTAACTTCCGGTAAACTTAGCTTTCATTCTAATCCTTCCTCTTATTCTTATTTTTCCTAAGCCAGTAAACTTTAAGTAAATGTGCCAACAGGAAAGTTAAACCTAAATTGTCTGTTTGTTTAATTTAAATTCTTGTCTACAGTAGTTATTAAATCAGAACTAATCTCGATACAATGTGTAATGTACTTTTATGATTGTCTCAATAAAAGGTCTATCTTTTGGTGGATCAACATAAGTTGACGTCTCTAGTGAAATCACATTTGTCTAGTCACTTTAAAGCAATTTAATCCGGAAAAAGAGTGAACTCGTGAATATTGATGATAGATGTGTGTGTAGATAAAATCTATTCAAACCTTTCATCTAAAATATAGGTAAGTCAGTAAACTGACCAAATTACACTATATTATTACATTTGGTGTACCCGTAAGTGTTTAATTACACTATATTATTACATTTGGTGTACCCGTAAGTGTTTAATTACACTATATTATTACATTTGGTGTACCCGTAAGTGTTTAATTACACAATATTATTACATTTGATGGACCCGTAAGTGTTTAATTACACAATATTATTACACTTCTTTAGAAATAATTTATTTTAAATCCCCTGATGCATGCTCAATAATCCAGGTAGAAAAATCTAAAACATTTTAAATAAATAAAAATTCTGTATGCAATTATTTTTATGATTAAAATGTACATTTAATGTCAGTTACAGTCTATTACAGTATATGATCTGTAAATAAAGCTTTTACCATTTAAGCTTCCAAAAAACATTAAATTTGTGTTGGAAATGTTATATGCACGTCTGATCAAAGCCTAACTCCTTACTTTTAAATTTAAATTTTCTCAAATAAAAGGTTGGTCATTTTTTTCTTTGCTTAACTTCCAAAAACCTTTAGTTTGATACAAAAATAATCACAAGGTTTGAAGAATATTTATCATACTTTTGTCAAAAACATATTTGGTCCTGTTTTGTTTTTAACATACCAGTAAAAATATAGCTTTTTTTTAACATCAACTTATAAAAGCAATAATATTTACAAAAATTGTCCCAGTATGTATAACCCTTTAGCATTCACAAAGAACCTTTAAATCCACTGGCATCAATAACCTTGAACTGGTTTCTGCTTGGGGGAGAAAAAAAAATCTAAACATGTTTTTTTAAGCCACAATCTGTCTTGTACGGAGCTGATATAAAATGAAATAAACTTTCCATGGACGGAGTTCCTTTATCTTCCTTTCATCTGGTCATGCTGAGGATAATCAGGTGGAAGACCTTGGAGTTGGGAGGATTCGTCTCCCTCCAGAGCAACACGCTTCCTGAAGCTTCAACAGTCTGAAGCAGGAGCGAGGCCTGCTGACTTAACAATATGAACCGTGTGGCCTTTTTAAAGCTCGGTCAGCGTGCACAGGCTTTAGACCGAGTCTGTGTTTCCACTTTGTTTATGCTTTGTGCTCTCAGCAAGGGGCAACAAGGAAAAAGTAATTTTTTTAGCACTCTGGAAACCTGCGTTGCATTTAACGTGCCTGTGAAATCAACAGAATTTGAAGCCAGGCGCATCACATGTGGCGTGCTGGGTCAGAGCTTAAGATCATATTCCACAAGCATTACAAATGATGTAAGCCCACCTCAGGTTCTTGGCGTTCAGAGCAGAATGTGTTGCACTGCACGGAGATCTCCCGTTTCTCCCTGCAGCTGTGTTTGATGACTGCTATGTTGGCAGGAGGAGCTGACTAATTAGTGTCCAGCAGCATCACTCTGCCTCTTCCAGCCATGATGCAGCAGCAGAGGAGGTCATGAAACGCTGCCGCTCTGCAAGTGGGGGTTTAGTCTGTTTTTGCACTAGAGGGCAGCTGCGGCATTCTCTGTAACAGAGCAGCAGTGTTTCCACAAAGGCGTGTTTCCATCAAGGTTTCTAGGTGCGCATTATGAAGCATCGCATCAGAAAAGCTAAATGGAAACGGCATAATTCGAGTTAACTTCCTCTAAGTCGCTCTAAAGTTTATACGCTCGCTTGAGGTAGTTTTTGGGGAGTCGATTCAGAGCTGAGTCGGCTAAACGACAGATGGAAACAGATTAGCCGACTCAGTTCTGCCGCAGCGAACATTCACGTCACGTGACTGATCAGCTGTTTCCGCTCCGGACAACATGTAACATCGCTAAAACTAGTTGGCATGACAGAATAAATACAACTTGCCCGATAGCAACACATACCTGAAATATTCTCTCCATTTTGCCGAGATGTCTGTTTTCAAACGCTACTTCCTGTTTACTGTGGAAGTGCGTAACGCTGACGTCTGACGTATGGCGCTGACGTGTGACGTAATGACGCTGACGTCTGACGTAGAGACGCTTTGCGTGGCATTGCAGATGCGCTTCAAGCCAGTTAATGGAAACACTTCTGATCCTCATAATTTTAATTTACATTTTAGCGAAATTTTCTAAAATTCGCTCAAAAATCGAATTTAAATTGGATGGAAACATAGTCACAGTGAGGGAATCATAACACACCTCCTCAAATGAGGTGTTTTCTTGCACGAGTACCAAAAGTTTTTATTTTTTTGTATTTTCTCAGCCTGTTGGAGTTGAGGTGAAGCACCATGTAGGTCCATAATGAAGTCACAGGCAGTTTAATATCTTTTGATGCTTCAAATATTTTGTATCTTTTTTTTTGTCTAAACATTTTAACCGGTCCCCACAGCCATGAAGAAGTCAGTGCAGTGAATGAAAACACGGTGAATATATGGTTCCTGACTCCGAGGCACGCAAAGTTTAATGGCAGCTAGTTGAGCTGTTGTTTTCTAGGAGCAGCTGGAGAAAGACTCATAGATTCAGGGTGTTTTTGCCAGGCAGCAGCAGCAGCAGCAGAGAGCGTGCAGAGCCGAGTGGATGCTGGCAGGAAGTCAACTCTCTGTAGTCCTGGTTTTGGCACACACTCTACTGTAAACCAGACAATATCACATTATCGCTGAAGGTTCACCATTAATGGGGCCTGGCTTTGGCTGGCGGGCGACGTTAAACGTCTACAAACTTTGTACGTGCACCGTTTCCCCACTGACTGTAACTTTCTGTCTCGTTGTAACCATTTCCTGTCGCCGGTGAAGCATGACTGAACTAATCAACCATTACACTGGATCATAAACTGTGTGGCCCACATCATGTTTTATCCCCTCCTTGCTTGCGTTAAAGACAGGCAAAGTCCACTTTACTGTGCTGTTTGTCACAGTTTTTTTGTTTTGTTATGCTTGTCTGTCTGAAGACAAGGAGTTGAAAATAAATTACCGGTAGTTACACAGGTACTACAGTATTTTCTGGTGTATAGGTCGCATCTGTGTATAGGTCGCATTGTCCAATTATCACCAATAGATTGGAAAAATCCCTAGATAGGTCGCACTGGTGTATAGGTCGCACCTATGTTTAGCTCTGCTGCAAATGTCTGCCACAGGAGCGCACAGCAAGGCTTTTAAGAAGATTAACACTTAAAAACAATTATTTGTTTGATAAAAATTATAGCAAATATGTGTCTGAGCTGAACTTTTCCTTAATAAATGAACGTAATTGTGAAATGAGCTGGATTTAAAAATTAGTTTCGCCGAAAGTGATAACAAGCCATATATAGGTTGCACCTGTGTATAGTCAGAGTCAGAGTCAGAGAGAGTCAGAGAGTCTTTATTGTCATTTGCACCGCATGTGGTACATGTGATGAAAACGAGATTATGTACACGGGGTCCCAGTTACATCCAACAACAAATGCAAGAGAAAAACAGTAATAACATCTAGAATTAACTAAGAAAAACATCAACTAGTAATACACTAAGCCTAATATAGTGGAAATAAACAGCAGCACGAACATGAGTTTGTATGAGCAGATGGTCACAGATGAACACAGCAACAAGAAAACAGATCAGCATCAGCACAATGTGATATTTTGCAGTGTTTATTTTTAATTTTATTTTTATTTATTCATGAGTCTAACAGCCTCAGGGTAGAAGCTGTTCCTCAGTCTAGTGGTTCTACATTTGATGCTCCTCAACCTCCGTCCTGAGGGGAGTGGGGCAAAGAGTGAGTGTGCTGGGTGAGTGAGGTCTTTCATGATGCAGGTGGCTCTTTTCCTGCATCTGGAGGTGTAAATGTCTGTGATGGTGCACTGAAAAAAGTGTGATTGGGGTTAAGTAGTATCTAATAGGCCACTGATAGTAACTGTTACTCAGTAAAAATGCATATGCATGGTTTTAATTCAGTGTAAGCAAAATTCAACATTTTTGAGATGTTAAGTAATTTAAATTTACTTATATTTTTTTACGGTAAAATAAGCAACGATATCTTTAGCATATTTTAATAGAAAAATATGAAGATTTTTAAATCTAATAGATTTTACTAATTAAAGCACTTTGATTTTAATTACTCTACACTTCCGCCATCTTGGCTGCACATTCTGCCATGTGCACACACATGCTTCAGAAGTGGACTGGACCATCCATTTTGTCAGAGGTAAGACAATCTTTGGAATGTACAATAAAATTTTGAACAACAGTGTATAGTATTTTTGAGAAAAAAGCTCTAAACAATGTTTTAAGTCAAAACTAGATAATAATGAGCACTGTAATGTGTATTTTAAGCAAAATGGCATGAAGTAGAGGCTCACTTTGTAAAGCTTTACAGTTGTTCCTTTACTTCGGCAGATCAAGAACGTGTTGCACTGTAAGTAAACTGTTAATATGCGCTTATTTTAGCTGATGGAAAGCGGGTTAATATATATATCAGTCTATTTGCTGATTTTTAGTAACATTATGTGACAGTGAAATGGTCAGTCAATTAAATATTCAGTCCTGAGCATTTTTTTTGTACATTTAGAATTGTTGTAGGAGCTGTGTATCGTAACTGGTAACAAGAGCTGGCTGTTTGCGGCGTAAATAAAGTTTATTTCTGGCTGCAGTAGACGCCATGAGTCTGCTAACTAGCGTGCTAGCTAGCGAGCACGCAGTCTCCCTTGGGATTAATAATAAAGAATCAAATAGAGAGAGGCTCTGAAAACATTAATCTGATTATTGAAAATTCAAGGAAAAAGTTGATACAGGGGCTAAGTTTTTATTTAACGATTATTTCGATAGGATTTTACAGCCTTTCACTGACGCTTTTCCTGTTCGGCTTGAAGCGCCCGGACAGAAAAAGCTGTGACACAAATACGTAATAAAGAATCAAATAGAGAGAGGCTCTGAAAACATTAATCTGATTATTGAAAATTCAAGGAATAAGTTGATACAGGGGCTAAGTTTTTATTTAACGATTATTTCGATAGGATTTTACAGCCTTTCACTGACGCTTTTCCTGTTCGGCTTGAAGCGCCCGGACAGAAAAAGCTGTGACACAAATACGTAAGTGCGTGGTGACGTAGATCTCGCAGCTTCCAGCAGGCGGTAGCAGGCTAGGCTAACCTTCGACGAGCGTAGTTTTCACTTCAAACGAGTGCCCATGTCCGTCAGAATGTGATTGAACAAAGTTTCACACGCGAAGAGAAAGCGATGACATCACTGATTAGAGAGGAAAGACTAATTCGTCAGTGTGGAAGTGTTTTGGCTTTCTAAGGTCTGTTAAAACTGCTGGTTTCTGCTGCAGTGAGGTCCTACTTGGTCTCTTTATGCTTCAAAACATGACACACAGTCGTTCTAACTAGCGGTGGGAACATCTAACTGCTTTCATCTGAGGTTTCCACTTGATAGAATATGATGAGAGTCAGAAGATGAAGCACAAAAAATTTGAGCCAACGTGTCCCTGAAACTATGTAAACAATATAACTAGGGTGGGTGAGTAATCTTCAAACAAATGAACAATTCTGCAAGTTTTTTATCATGCAGCTGCAAGTTAATATATGTCTACCTCATCTGATGACCTTATTCAGACAGAAGTCATTTTAAAACTTCACAATGAGCAGGTGAAAAATATTGAACATTGTAACAGATTAAACCTTTGTTACATTGCACAGGTCCTGTGATTCTGTTGAACTGATGAGGTCATTGTTGGAGTGTTTACAGTAGTTTGTCTGATCATATTAAATGTGTGAAATTGTATTAGTGGATATGTTGTGATTGAACTGTTTCACAGTTAGCTTTAATCCATAAACCTAAGTGAAGATGTACCTCTTTTTTGATCTTACTAGATTTCCATGACACAGCTGTTCTGCACGAAGATGCCTGGATTATTCAGACCCTGCACAGTGAGTGTCATGAAATAATTAACATTACATCTGTGTATTGGGTGAACAGCTCATCAAACATCAAACAAACAAAGATTTCTATTATTGTTAGTATAGTTTATTTATTGTAAAAAATGTTGTTTATTTAGATTAAATATTAAATTAAGATTATATTACACATTAAACTGTATTCTGAATTTGACAGTAATTTATCAAGCGTTCGTCTTTGCTCAGGCTGGGCGCGTGCCCAAGAGTATAGCAGATCAGGGAGCTCCACTTCAGCTGCCTTTCTGGACTCACCTGCCTGCCCCTCCTCATTCACCTGTACCAGCATCACCAAGCACCTTCTGCATCACCTGCTCCTCCATAAAGGTAACAACATTTTCCAAAAAAGCTAAGTCTGGTCCTCTGGACATTCAAAAAACAAAACAAAGCAAAAAAAAAAACTGTAGAAACGTTTCGTCTTTCGTCCGAAAGACTTCCTCAGTCTGAGAAGCTGTGTTCAGCTCAGTCTTATAAATAGCCCCTTCCCACAGTGGATCAACCGGTTGGCTGATGACAGCCGAAACCAGCTGCTCACATGATCAAGGAGGACCATCAGCCTGATGATGGATCGTTAACACCCTGATGGTTGTTTGCTATTCACAGAGGGCTGAGTGATACTAGCAATAACAGCATTGTAAGAGGGGGACAGTTGAACCCGGAGGCCTCCACCTCTGTTTAATGATGGACGGTTTCTTTTCACAAAGATGGCCTCCTTTACTCCTCTCTCAAACCATCGCAGTGTTTCCCCTACCATTATATAGGCGGGGCGCCCCGCCCCCTCAACAGAACCGAGCGCCCCGCCTACCCAACGCTCCAAACACCTGTCGGCACTGACGTAATGCTAAACTAGCAGCTCGCACTGCAGGTGCACTAGCTGAAATAAAACATAAAAGCAGCCTCATGCTGAACACTCAGCTGTGTCAGCTGAGTGTTCAAACCCACCCACCACACACACACGCGCACGGCTCACGTTTCTCATCCCCACGGATGGGGAAAAAAAAAAAACGAACACGTGGCTCCTCTGCTCGGCTCCTACTGCGCGCGGCTCCACACACACACACACACACAGCTCTCACCTTCTCCACCGGAAAATAAATAAATAAAACTGAGCGCGGCTGAAATGTTTGTCTCTCCTCTGCTCTTAAAACTGCGCACTTTCGGCTTTGTCTCTATCTGCCAATATATCGTGACAGAAACAAGCGACCAGCCCCATGAAATCAAGCCCAAAACAAGCCCAACAGGCAACCCACCCCATTGTGTAAAACAGGGTCCGTTTTTAAACAGTATAAACATACAGTTATTATGACATTACATATAAAGAGCAAAATTATGCTAAAGACTTTGAAGAACATATCCACTCTAAAAAATACAAATACATTTGGCATATTTATACAAATTATTCCCAATGAGCCTCTGGGACTCATTTACCAGAGAGACCTGAATTTTAAACTAAGAGTGATGACAACAGTGGACAACGACAACAACAGTCAATCATAAAGGATGCATACAAATTAAAAAATAAAATAAATATTAAACAGCAAACTCATAGTAAGCTAAGTCAACAAAGAACTTTCTTTAATCTCTATCCTGAATCATGCTTTAAGTGTGTGCTCTTTCTCCCATTCTTTATTATTTTTTTCCCATATTTCCTCCACTTATTGGAGCTCATTTTAACGTGGTCTTGTCACTCTAGACCAGGGGTCTGCAACCTGCGGCTCAGGAGCCACATGCAGCTTTTTGGTCCCTCTGCAGCGGTTCTTTTAAGCTTTGACCAAAACTGACATAAAACTGAATTTTATTGGTTCTTATAACAACTGGAAGGGTTAGTTTTAGAAGTTTTCCTACATTACAAGGAGTAAAACATACTTTCACTTTATGCTTTATTTCTTTTAAGTAGGATACCTAATTTTTCTACAGTTAAAAAAATAAATCACATAGGCCTGCATAGTTTATCGTTTTAGTTTTTAGAAACTGGGCAAAACTATATTAATTTTTCCTTCTTTACAAGAATCTTGTCTTTTATTTTATCTTAAAATGTAAAAATATCAGTAAATGTTAAAAATTATTAGAAATGTTAAGTTTTATAAAGTCACTCCTGCTGGCCAGAAAAACGTCCTCCAACAAACTAAAAGTGGTCCGTGGGCCACCAGTTGAAAATCCCAGTTGCAGCAGGTGTTGTGGCTCCGGTCACGTTTAATTTAGTGAACAAAGGAGCAGAAATGGCTCTTTGGATCGAAAAGGTTGCAGACCCCTGCTCTAGACAAATAATAAAGAACAAATAATAACAAGCCCAATTAAGCGAATTTACTTTCAAAACAAGCCCAAGAAACTGCAACAACGTCTGCGCAGCTCAGGACGTGTCTCTGTCCGTCACCCCCCACCCACCCCCACCCCACCCCGCCATGGCAAGTTATGTAGGGGAAACACTGCATCGTTCCTCTCTATCAAGGATGTGAACATCTTCATCCCTGAAAGAGTGACCGCTGGCCTGGAGATGAGTGTAGACTGCAGAGTCCTGGGGCCTCATGTACAAAGACTTGCGTAGATTTCTTACTGAAAAGTCACGTACGGACAAATCCAGAAAAGTGTCCACGCACAAAAAAATCCAGATTTATCAAACTGTGCGTACACCGGAATCCACGCACATTCCTTATGTACAACACAATCAACGTGGAATTCAGCGCACATGAGAGAGTGGCCGACTCCGCCCTTGACACGCCTCCGTATGAATATGCAAAGTCATTCAAATATGCCATGCACGACAGGAATGTCGTCTCTGCTCCATTGCAAATCATGTCGGAACGTGGAAAAAAGAGGAACTTCACGGACTGTGAACAGAAATCACTTCTGAGTGAGGCAGAGAAGCACGGAAAAAGGCTTCATTCGGCACGCACAGTGCAAAACAAACCATCCACTTTTAAATAAGAAGTTGACCAAGCTGATCTAACATGCCTGTATAGCTTAGTGGCGAACGCGCCCGCCCTTCGTCCCAAAGGTCGTGAGATCGACTCCCGCTTGGTACAATGTTTTTTTTTTTCATTCCAGATTTAAAGACCACAGGAAAACTATTGAATGAAACAACAAGAAATAGAACAATACATGAAATGAAAGGAAGCAGACGATTTATTGTTTTGTAAATAGTTTTCATGTGTATTTCAATCTGGAACGAAAAAAAAAAGAAAAACGTTGTACCATGCGGGAGTCGATCTCACGACCTTTGGAACTAAAGGCAAGCGCTTTACCCACTGACCTAAACGTAGGCGTGTTAATACAGCTTGGTTAACTTCTTATTTAAAGAAATTACATCTCATTGTTGTCAATATTGTTGCCACTATCTGGCGCATGCTTTTATATCCACTCATCTAATTGCGTCCATGTGGATGTAATAATCGTTAATCATGTGTGTTTGGTGGGATTTATGATTGTTTTCACATCGTGGACACGGTTTCACAGATCACCTGTAAGTGTCGCCAAAGGAACAATAACCACAGAAACGTGCGTACGCAAACAGGGGAGCAGCCGTGGATTTGTACGTGGAAGCGCAGATATTCCCGTTCATATCAGATTTGATACATACGCCACTTTGCGTGGAAAGTGACGTGCGCAATGTTTTTGTGCGCACGCATGGTTGATACATGAGGCCCCTGACCTGATGATGTTGATCTTCTGTGCTGGGCCATCCTTTTGGCCAGTGGCTGTTTAGTTTCCCCGATGTAAGACTGATCACAGCCCTCCTGACACTGAACAACATACACAATATTACTCTGTTTGTGCCGGGGGACTGGATCTTTGGGATGAACCAGTCTTTGCCGTAATGTATTTTGGGGTTTAAAAGCCACTGGGACGTTGTGTTTAGAAAATAAACGTCTCAATGTCTCTGAAACTCCCGCAACATCTGGAATGACCACTGGTCTGGGTCTGGGTTCCTTCTTTTCACCTGATGGCTGGCTGGAGTCCTGTTTGGGTTTCTTCTCTGCTTTCAGGAAGGCCCAGTTAGGATATCCACATTTCTCTAGAGCCTGTTTTGTGTGTGATTTCTCCTTCTGTCTGGCTCCTGAGTTAGTGGGGACGCTGTCTGCTCTGTGATACTGTTCTGATGACTCCTAACTTGTGTCCAAGAAAGCCAACCTGCCATTTTTTACTACATCTTCTCGTGTGAACTTGATATATTTATCCACAGAGTTGATGTGATCAGTGAAATGTTGGACTTCCTGAGATTTAACGTAGATGAAACGTTTCTAAATTTTTTTTTGCTTTGTTTTGTTTTGTTTTTTGAATGTCCAGAGGACCAGACTTAGCTTTTTTGGATTTTTCTACCTGGATTATTGAGCATGCATTAGGGTAACAACATTTTCTTTTCTTTTTATTTCTTTTTTATATAATTCAGCTGCCTCTCCTGACTCACCTGTCTGTATTTTGTCACCAGCATCACCAGCACCTTCTGCATCACCTGCTCCTTCATAAAGGTAACAATATTTTCTTTTCTTTTTTTATTTCTTTTTATATAACTCAGCTGCCTCTCCTGACTCACCTGTCTGTCTTTTGTCACCAGCACCTTCTGCATCACCTGCTCCTTCATAAAGGTAACAATATTTTCTTTTCTTTTTTTATTTCTTTTTATATAATTCAGCTGCCTCTCCTGACTCACCTGTCTGTCTTTTGTCACCAGCACTTTCTGCATCACCTGCTCCTTCATAAAGGTAACAATATTTTCTTTTCTTTTTTTATTTCTTTTTATATAATTCAGCTGCCTCTCCTGACTCACCTGTCTGTCTTTTGTCACCAGCACCTTCTGCATCACCTGCTCCTTCATAAAGGTAACAATATTTTCTTTTCTTTTTTTATTTCTTTTTATATAATTCAGCTGCCTCTCCTGACTCACCTGTCTGTCTTTTGTCACCAGCACCTTCTGCATCACCTGCTCCTTCATAAAGGTAACAATATTTTCTTTTCTTTTTTTATTTCTTTTTATATAATTCAGCTGCCTCTCCTGACTCACCTGTCTGTATTTTGTCACCAGCATCACCAGCACCTTCTGCATCACCTGCTCCTTCATAAAGGTAACAATATTTTCTTTTCTTTTTTATTTCTTTTTATATAATTCAGCTGCCTCTCCTGACTCACCTGTCTGTCTTTTGTCACCAGCACCTTCTGCATCACCTGCTCCTTCATAAAGGTAACAATATTTTCTTTTCTTTTTTATTTCTTTTTATATAACTCAGCTGCCTCTCCTGACTCACCTGTCTGTCTTTTGTCACCAGCATCACCAGCACCTTCTGCATCACCTGCTCCTTCATAAAGGTAACAATATTTTCTTTTCTTTTTTTATTTCTTTTTATATAACTCAGCTGCCTCTCCTGACTCACCTGTCTGTCTTTTGTCACCAGCACCTTCTGCATCACCTGCTCCTTCATAAAGGTAACAATATTTTCTTTTCTTTTTTTATTTCTTTTTATATAATTCAGCTGCCTCTCCTGACTCACCTGTCTGTCTTTTGTCACCAGCACCTTCTGCATCACCTGCTCCTTCATAAAGGTAACAATATTTTCTTTTCTTTTTTTATTTCTTTTTATATAATTCAGCTGCCTCTCCTGACTCACCTGTCTGTCTTTTGTCACCAGCACCTTCTGCATCACCTGCTCCTTCATAAAGGTAACAATATTTTCTTTTCTTTTTTTATTTCTTTTTATATAATTCAGCTGCCTCTCCTGACTCACCTGTCTGTCTTTTGTCACCAGACAGACGTACCCAGAAAACCTCCAAAGGGTGGTGTCCAGATCAGATGAAACTCCTCAACTGACTCTTTTGATACTGCGGAACAGCGGCTTTACACCAAGCTCCCCCTGGATGATGGAGCTCCTTACCCAATCTCTAAGACTGAGTGCCCCCCCCCCATGAAGGAAGCCCCTTTCAGCCACTTGTATCCAGGATCTGTTTCCAAACAAAGTGTAAAATATTTTGGACAATCAACTCCTGCAGCTGTGGAAATGTTTATTCCACTTAGATGTTTGCAGTTTTTCTCAGACATTTCAAAAAGGTTGATTTTTGTTGTTAATACACAATGTACACAAGTGGTAAATATTTGTTCAGCATTTATATTGAGTTATTCAGATAAGAAAAACTACATTTTTTGTTAGTCAGTCATTAAGAAGTAACACAAATAAGAGAAACAGTAAAAATACTCTGGCTGTTAATGGTGAAATTAGTAATTAATTATGTATTTTAGCATCTCATTTCTTCTTCACAAAATTGATTTAGCATTTGTTTGAAGTAACTTTTTTAATGACATGTAAACAAAGCCACTTTATATTGTCTACACATGTAGATTATTTTATGTTGCTATATTTTGCCACTTTGAAAGAACCAAAATGATGTTCAAGAAATAAATGTTTATGTTGTTATCTATGTGTGATAATTTGTGCAACCCAGTAAAAACACTTTAAAGTATTTAGAAAATTAGAAGAATATTATATGTACTGTACAAGTGAAATTTAGCAGAAAAAAATTGTAATTGTTTTATTTTCCACTTATTGTTTTCTTTGTTAAACAAATGAATTTTAATCAAGAGAAGAGGTTAAATAATGCAAATTTATCTTATTATTCAATGATTATTAATGTAGGTTGTTTGGAAAATTTAATGATTACAAATTGAGTTCCACTTAAAAAACACACAAAAAAATAATTTCTTTGTAATGAATATTTAATTTTAGTCATTTTTCCCTAAATTAATAGTAAATTCAAAGTAATATTCCTTATATATTAATTTAATTTAAATTAAATTTTGCATTAAAAATTAGTCATTTTAACCATAAATTTGAGATTTTGTTCCTAAATCCTACATAAATGTACAGTTTAATGTAATTAAAATCTACTTAGTTTTTTAATTAAATTTAATTACCATTTTCCCTAAATTAATAGTAAATTCAAAGTAATATTCCTTATATATTAATTTAATTTAAATTAAATTTTGCATTAAAAATTAGTCATTTTAACCATAAATTTGAGATTTTGTTCCTAAATCCTACATAAATGTACAGTTTAATGTAATTAAAATCTACTTAGTTTTTTTAATTAAATTTAATTACCATTTTCTCTTTATTTTACATAAACTTTTTGAAATTAAAATCTACTTAATACTATTAATTGTCACTTTGTTACCTAAGGTTTTTTAAGTAACCTCTATTCACAGTTTTTTCAGTGAACGCTCGGAAGTACAGCCGGACCTGTTCGGGGAAGGTGCCACCCTGTTAGTTTCAAAATAATTAACTTCGGTTAACTTAGCTTTCACTTATCTTCTTCCTCCTATTTCTTCTTTTTCATAAGCTATTAATCTGTTAAGTAATGTGCCAACAGAAAAGTTCCTAACTGTCTGTTTGATTTTAATTTGAATCCTTATCAACGTAGTTTAGTAGATCAGAGCTAATATCGATACAAATGTTTAATGTACTTTTATGATAATTTCAATAAAAGGTCTATTTTCTGGTGGACCAACATAAGTTGAAGTCTCTCGTGAAATTACATTTTTGGCTAATCACTTTAAAGCAATTTAATACCGGAAAAAGGTTGAACTCGCGAATTGGTGAAAGGTTTGTGCAGATAAGACCTGCTCGGACCTTTCATCCAAAATATAGGTAAGTCAGTAAACTGACTAATAACTCCTATATTACTACATATAATGGTGGCCCAGTAAGTGTTTAAATACCTTACCGCCTATATTATTACAATGACAAACAATTTCATGATATCTCTCAATCAAAAACTGGTTTGTCACTAATTCATTTCAACTGCAGAATTAATGCCAATTTTTCTAAGATAACCGATTATTTAATTAAATTAAATAGAACATTCTCGATAATAGCTTTATCAGAAACATGGCTAAACAATGATAATACCGATATTTTCCACATCAATGATTATGAACTATATACGATGAACAGAAATCACTCAAGAGGTGGTGGTGTAGCTCTATTTGTACACAAAACAATAAACTGTAAACTAAGCAACGAAATGACAATAATTGAGGAAAACATAATTGAAATGATAACAATTGAAATATTAAATAATAACGAAAGAAATATTATCATAAGTTGTGTGTACCGACCACCTAGCTTAAATATTGATTTATTATCAGACAAGATTGTTGAACTATTAAATAAGAACTATAATAAAACATTTTTTATGTGGTGACTTTAATGTCGATTTGGCAAAAAAAACAGATTCTAATAGTATAAATACATTTAGAAATTCAATGCAATCTTTAAATCTTTATCCACTAATTTCTAAGCCTACAAGAATCACAGCTCACAGTGCAACATTAATAGATAATATTTTTACAAACACGACAAATGGGGATGTATTCGGTGGTATATTGATGAGCGATCTTAGTGATCACCTACCAATCTTTACATTTTATCAAAAGTATCAATCTATTCCACTTACAATTCCAAAAAAGAAATCATTTATAATAAATACATCAAAGAAAGCATTAGATAAATTAAAGGATGATCTAACTAAACAAAACTGGGAAAGTGTATATGTTAATGATGTAAATAAATCATACGATGTGTTCATGAATATTTTAGAAGCATTATATAAAAAAAACTGTGTAGTGAAAACTTACACTACAAAGAATCATGTAGACCAACAGTGGATGACAAAAGGTTTAAAAAATGCTTGTAAAAAGAAAAACTATTTGTATTCATGCTTCCTAAAATGTAGAACAAAGGAAGCTGAAGATAAGTACAAACAATACAAAAATAAATTGGTTGGGATTATAAGAAAACACAAGAAAGAATATTACAGTGAATTGTTGAATAAAAGTAATGGGGATATGAGGGCGACGTGGAAAGTTGTGAATGGTGTGATAAATAAACATAAGGTAAACAATGGTATTCCACAGAACTTTAAAATAAATAATACGGAAACAAATGACAAAAATGAAATTGTAAATGGTTTTAATCAGTATTTTGTCAATGTCGGAACTAACCTTGCAGCTACGATCCCAGTAGTGAAAAATAAGATGAACCATTTGATCAAGGATTGTTCTGACAATATGTTTCTGAAGGAAACTAATAAAGACGAGATA
>JBBPBX010013237.1:20935-43747 GCA_038048925.1 Garcialebias charrua | reverse complement strand
ACAACAACCAGTTTGCATGATGCTACCACTGTCAGACTCAAAAATTACAAATCCATTGATATAATTTTTCTTTAGCCCATATTGATTTTAAAACATCAATGGCTGATATACAACACAGATTTTTTGGGGGGGTCAATATATATTTTTCACATTAAAAAGTAAATAATTTGCTTAACCTAAATACACAAATATTAAACAACTATAAAAAAAAACTGACCACTTGAAAAAGCAATCTAAAACTAAACTAGATCTTCAATTTCCTACTTGGTCATTTTTTTAGTATCTTAGTTGGCCAATGATTCAGTGCATCTCAGCTCAAAACGACTCGATGGAGGATCTTAAAATGTGAAGAAATCCACCACAAAGTCGGGATTCCTTCTGCTGCTTTATGTCCAGTTGTCTTCAAAAATTCACGATGTTGGTTAAAAAAATAAAATCCTTCTCCGATCATTAATAGTTGTGACAAAAAGTTCATATTTTAAGCAAAGCCAAGTATTTTATGTTTGTATTTTAGTGCATATTTTTACTCTTCTGCATTACTGTTGTACAAAGTATTAGTGATACACATGCATGTGTATATGTGTGTGGAGGTGTTTAATGACATGTTTATCAAAAACACTGGATTTGCTGATCTTTCATGTAATGGAAAACTTATAGAATAATCCTCTCTAGAACTTCCCAGTGCATTCCTGTTCTTTTTTTTAAATTTTATCCGATGAACCTATTTTGACAGATTTGGTCGTATTAACACGCATAATAATAATATATATATATTTTATTTTTTTTTTGTAAAAATATTCATTCTTTCAGGTCATGAATTTTCAAAAGTGCAATAAAAAGTTGTCTTCTGCAAAGTGACCTCTAAAAAGTTATGTCCGTCTGTTTGTCCCTTGACCACTCTGCCTGATATCATCTAAAAAAAAGTTGCAGCGTTGACATCCCCAGAGTTTACAGTTGATACAAACTGTCCACTTTTATACAGGTGGGGACGGCGTCGTGTCCCAAACTGTTGGACATGCAGTCCTTGTGCTCTTTGTGCAGCTTTACGTGAATTATAGAGAAATTAAGAAGAAACCTGTCGTCTTATCTCAGCTTTACAAATACAGTATGATGCTTTTATTCGATGGATTTTTGAAGTTTATATTTTGAGCTGCTTGCTGGAAATTGTTTTGTCTCATGTGCACAAGAGACAGTGTTTGGAAACAAGGATGCAGAAAGGCTGATTGGTTCATTATGACGAGAATTCAGCCTTTCACAACACTGTAGGTATATCCATTCATCCTGCGTCTTCGCTTTGTCCTGCTCAGAGTTGTGTGTGTGTGTGTGTTTGTTTAGCTTATCTCACCTATTCATGAGGCATTACACCAAGTACACCCTGGACAGCTGAGATTTGAGGATCAACGACAACACAAACGTGCTACCTACAATTAGGCCTGTCACAATATCAACATTTTCCAGGCGATTGTCTCAGAAATTATTGCAATAAACGATAATATTGTTTGAAATTTGACAATAATTAGTAATTATTGTCAAACTTAAGAAGAAATGTTGATTTCTTTTGAGTGTAGTACCTTTTTTGACCACTGGATGGCAGTATAAGACTGTTTGAAGTGAAGGATAGATAGTGAGGGAGCGATCAGCGTGTCTCTTTAAGAAAAATGGGAGGGAGGCCCTTTGACGCTTGTTGTGGTTTGAGCTCTTTAGCATAGCATTTGTCACATAAAGTTTTTAATAAAATATCAGTAAACAGGTTCACAGCTTATTTTTTACAGAGAAAATCAACTTTTTACACAAAGGCACGGGTTTCAACCGTGAATTTTGGAGCTTCTACAAGACTGAGGTTTATTCCCGAGGTTGGCCTGTAAGCTCGTAGCTTAGCTTCTCAGCTTAGTTGCTTTTAACTGCATCAAAAATGTGATTTTTGGACAGTTAAATGGATTTCAAAGAGAAAAGAGAAAGGGAGGAGTCACTGAAGAGCACTGGAGTTGAGCTTTGTCTTCAGTAGAGAGAGACACGAAGAAACAATAAAGCTGATAAATGAAAATGAGGTAAATGATTTTCATTTATCATGTGATTAATTGATTAATCAATTTATTGTTTATCACAACAGGCCTAGCTACACTACCGTTTGGTATGTCTCTAAATATTATAAATACAGTACTGTCTGTTGCATGGTACGGTGGCTATGAAAATAAAGTCAAGGTAAACTTATAGTAGCTCATTTTGTTTTGGTACAAGCAGTTCTTTGGAATATCAACACTGTGCTCACTGTTAGGACAAGGACTATAAATTTTCAATATATTTTGCAGTCTGTTCCTAACATAAAGATGTTCAGATTACCGTCTTTCCTATGCCTACCTAAAGGTTTGAACCACGTTTAAAAAAAACGTTACGTCTTTTTTAGGGGGTTATTTGGTCGTGTATTAAGACAAGAAAATAAAAAAGGTGACATTAATGTGTTCCACAGAGCAGGTCCATTAGTGTTTAGTGTGCTGCTAATGATTATGGATAATGCCGTAGCCTAATAAAAGATGTTTCCACTGAAGAAAAAGGTGTAACTTTAATATAAATCGTAGCAATAAAATAAAAATGAAAGGCCTACAATAACCAGACGCCAAAACTGTTCATTTTCTCAGTAGAATTATACTCAACCGTATTTTACAAATGTTGGTGAGATTTGCTTTAAGCATTCGTGGGTATATAAGTATTATAAGTTATGTACCGGTAAGTATAAGTATTTGCATATATTGTGCTTTTTAGCTTATATTACTACCTTGAAATACTTCTTCATTCAAATTCATTCTACTTGCACTGTTAAAATTCTACCATGTTGTTGTTCACTATTTTCTCTTTAGGATCTTGTGAATATTATAATTATTTTTTCAGTTTTTGGTACTTTATTTTTGTACCCTTATTGCATGCATTAGTATTTCTTCTTTGTTCTTGGATTTTTTTTTGCGAGTCAAATTGGTTCTTCTCATCCTAAGCATTTCATTGTACTGTTAACCCTGTGTTAACCTGCATATGACAAATAAACACAACTTGATCTTGAACTTTGGTGACTGAGTGGTGGCGCAGAGGTTAGAGAAGATGGGCCTTCGCTGGTTCCTCCCAGTACCGACAACATCAAAATGTGGGTGGGATTGGTGAAGCACCCACACTTGTCTCCACCCTCATTTGCCCCACTCTGGGCCCTTGAGAAAGCCCCTTAACTCCCACCATATGCGCCCTAGATAGCAGCTCTCTGCTCCACACAGGGCTGTGGTAGCTCGGTGGAAGGAAGGGCATCTGGCGTAAAAACAATTGCCAAGTCTTTGTACGACGTAGTTCGCTGTGGCAGCCCCTGAAGAATGGAGCAGCCAACAGAAGGAATAATAAAAAATAAAAATGTGTGGGGTTACTAAGGGCCCGGTGTTGAGTTTCTTCAGGGGTCAGCACCACCAACAGATCAGAAATGAAGCGATGTTAGGATTGAGCTAAAAGTTGTTCCCTTATCAGTCAGTCACTCGGTGCAACACTATTGCTATGGGAAATTGCGCCCCCGCGCGATTACCTGAAGGAATACATTCACGCCTTTACGGCAGGGGGCGTCAGCGTCACCCCAGAGGCCCCGCCCTCTGGGTACTTAAGACGCGGACGCCCATCCAAATTGTCTCTTTTGCCCTTCACCTCGCAAATACCTGAACTTCGTAGGACATCTCTGTTGTCACATCGCTCGACTAGAGGTGAGCTTGCTCCCTACGCTGAGCGTACAGAGAAATTTTTCCTGCGTGTTGCTGGGCTGGCGAAAGCTAGTCCAGCATTTTTCTGCTTAACCTCGAAACCTTTTTTCTCTCTCCGCAGCTGCTTCGCTCGATGACGCTAACTACGTCACAACACCTCCTGCTAACAAGTAGCAGGCTAGCCAGCGAAAGCGACACGGCGGAGCGGACATCTTCGAACAAAAGAAAATTAGGAACAACCTCAACGCTTCTCGGACATGGCCCCCGAGAAGGGAAAACGGAAAACAAAGATTCTGAAGAAAACCAGCAGGATGGCGAGCCCTTGCTCGCGCCCCTGCCCCAGCGGCTGCGGATACTCCCTATCGGCGACGGACACCCACGAGGCCTGTCCCGTTTGCCTGGGTATTCTGCACGTGAGAACAGCGCTGGAATCCCCCGACTCCTGCTCACACTGCTGCCGGATGCCGGCGGTCGTGAGAAAACGCCGTGCGGACGCACTGACCAAAGCCATGGAAAAGGCTGCGGTGCGGGGGGCCGCAGGCCCAACAGAACCACTCGCTCCCGAACCGGAGCTCGAGAACGCAGACCTGGAATGCAACGGTCAAGTTGGGGGAGGAAATGGTTTGGACACGTCGGTTCAGGTCGGGGACTCGACGCCTGAAGTATCTGACCAAGACGCCGAGTACGGTTACGAGGGGGAAAGTTTGAATTCTTCCCAGAACCTGGCACAAGCACTGTCGGAATTGGATGCGTCGGTCCCTGCTCTGTTTGACTTGTGCCACAGGACTACGGATGCACTGCAAGTAGCGTGGCCAGACCCCACGCCTCGCCAACAGGTTACGAGGCTGGCGGGGAATTATCTCTACGCAAAACAGCAGCCGACGACGAGGCAGAGAATGCCCATCTTTCCGGATTTCCTAATGGAGCTCACGCGCACCTGGGCCGACCCGGAGCTCCCATGACGTTGCCGCTCTCTCGGTTCTTGGATATCGCCGGGATGGAGACAGCAGGACTCGCCAGCGCCCCGCAGATAGAGGAGGCCCTGGCAGCTCATCTGGCTCCCGCTACAGTGGGTGCGAAGCCAACACTGCCCAGCAAGGCCTGCCGCGCTTAGGAGAAACGGCTCGATAAGTGCTACCGGGCTTAGGGCTCCGTGGCTCGTGCAATGAACGCTTCGACCATGTTACAAGCGTACCTAGCAGAAAAGCTGCAGGAACTCCAGGTAACAACAAAGTAACAGGCCGCAGCAGAGGACAGGGCAGGGCAATGGCAGAAATAGTTGTCGCTCAGCGCCACCTGTGGATGACTTTAACGGACCTCCCGGAAGGCCAGAGGTCCCTTTTTCTTCAACACCCGATCGAGCCGACAGGTCTCTTCGGGGGATCCCTGGAGCGCATCCAGGTCAGGCTGGAGCAAAGACGTAAACAGGCGGAAGCCCTCCGTGAGAGGCTGCCAAGGAAAGGTTTTGCCCTCCCCGGGGAGGCCATACGTCGCCCTCCGCAGAAGAGATCTGCTGGCGACGGAGAGCCTTTTCATCGCCAGGCGGCTCGGCCTAGGACCTCTTCGATGAACCCAGTTGGGAAACAGATTTGGGCCTGATGACGCAGGACGAATCCATAATTTTGCAGGTTTGCCCGCCCATGTGGTACGGGAACCGAACTCTCTGAGCCCAGACTTCGTTAGTAACACGTTACAAGGAGCTAGTGACATGTGTGTGCGCTCTAAAAATGACTCCTCTACTGTTTGTGTAATAAAAACAAGCACTGTTTCATCCATACACAAAATTAAAAGTACCAAAGCACAATCTGCCCTGGTTCTTGACTCGAACACCATCTTTATGAAACACAGTTTATTAGGTCAGACTATGAGCCGCAGTAGGACACACGAGTGCTGCTTGAAACGTTCAGACCTCGTGAAGTACTCTGTTGGGCAGACCAGCTTGCTCAGGAACATGCGAGAGGGGTCAAAGGCCACCTCTCCCACACACACACAAAATAAACTACAGATAAACATGCCTTCCAGGTTTGCGGCGCATGCGCAGGCCTGAAGGGCGTGTCTGCCAAACGAATGGATCATGCCAACGGTACGTCATGGGCTCAGGCTGCAGTTCCTCAAAGGACCGCCCCCCTTCACGGGGGTGCTGCAGTCGAACATTAACCCAGCATGCGCACACGTGCTAAGGGAGGAAGTATCAACAATGCTACAGAAAGGAGTAATAAGTGTTGTCCCGAAACACAAACTCTGCTCCGGTCACTACAGCAATACTTCCTGGTGCCCAAAAGAGATCAGTCCCTGAGGCCGATCCTCGATCTCAGGACGTTGAACAATAGAATAAGACTGTTTAAATTCAAGATGCTCACACTGAGGCAAGTCCTCCAGTCTGTGAGACCAGGAGACTACGCATGTACAGTGGATTTGAAGGACGCCTATTTCCACGTGGGCGTTTGGAGGAGGCACAGAAAATACATCCACTTTGCATTAGAAGGAAAAGTATACGAATTCAAGGCTTTACCATTCGGTTTAAAGACTGCTCTTCGTACATTTACAAAATGTCTGGACGCAGCGTTGGCCCCCCTCAGGAATCAAGGGGTCAGAATTATGAATTACCTGGATGACCTCCTGATTCTGGCCGGAAGCAGAATGCAGGCTCAGTCACACTCCCAGAGGGTGATCTCTCACCTGGAAGCTCTTGGTTTTGTCATAAACCTTCAGAAGAGCGACCTGACTCCATCACGGGTTACCGTATTTCTAGGAGTACAGGTCGACACCATCCGGTACAGAGCATGGCTCTCGGAGGAACGCATTTCCTCAATTCGCCATTGCCTAGCAAAGTTTAATCTGAATCAGCGGATCCCCTTGAAAACATGCTAACACCTTTTAGGCCTCTTGGCGGCGGCCATACCCTGTGTGCTGCATGCATTGTTGAAAATGCGGGCCTTACAAATATGGCTAAACCAACAAACACAACCTGCCCCGTTTAGGCGAGCAGGAAAAGTTTGGATCGACTCAAGAGTGCCTGAGGGCCTTAGAACCATGGAGAGACTTGTCCGTGTTCATGGAGGGAGTCCCCTTGGGACGGGTGTCATCCCGTGTGGTCATCACAACAGATGCCTCGAAAACAGGATGGGGGGGCAGTCTGCAGAAACCAGAATGCCCAAGGCCTTTGGAAAGAGCAGGAAGTAAGATTGCACATCAACTTCCTGGAGCTTTTGGCTGTGTTCCTGTCAATAAAATACTTTTTTGGCAAAGGTCTGATTGCAGGGCAGCATGTCCTTGTAAAATCAGATAATAGAAACACGGTGTCCTTCATCAACAGGGAAGGAGGGACAAGATCCCGAGCTCTCCTCGGTCTGACACAAAGGTTGCTCACGTGGTGTGCCCCGAAGATATTGTTGCTCAGGGCGACTCATATTCCAGGCGAGCTGAACTACGGAGCAGATGCCCTCTCAAGAGGGCCTCTCTTGGCATCGGAATAGATGCTGAGCCCACGGGTCGTTGATCAGGTCTGGTCACGATTTGGGAGAGCCTCTGTAGACCTGTTCGCGTGCAGGGCCAGCTCACAATGCGACCTCTAGCTCACAATGCGACCTCTATTTCTCTCTAAAGGAAACAGACGCACCATTGGGAACAGATGCTTTGGCCCATGACTGGCCTGCAGGGGTGCTGTATTACACTTTTCCACCTGTCCCTCTGATCCAGGTGACGCTGAAGCGTGTACGCAAAGGGGCCCTCTCCCTTATTCTAAAAGCCCCCAGGTGGCCACAGAAACCGTGGTTCCCGGAGTTAATCTCAATGCTGTCAGGGACACCATGGCAGCTGCCCTCTCACAAGGACCTGCTGACTCAGGCACATGGGCAGCTTCTCCACCCACGTCCGGAGTTGTGGCAGCTTTCAGCCTGGCCACTGAAGGGAACAGGCTAAAGGCCTAGGGCCTGGCTGCTCCTCCTTTAAAAAAAAAAGGGGAGGGGGGAAAATAACACCAGTGGGGGAAACCCTGTGTGTATGACTGACTTGCCTCTGAGAGGTCAAAGGTCACCCTGTGTACAAACTTGTTCTATACCCAAATGATGCCATCTGAAGTGTCAATGGCGTAATGTTTTTTTGCCTCTTTGGCCTTTTTCCTCCTCCTTCCCAGTTTGTCTGGGGAAGTAGGAGATGGTGAACAATTGTATCAGTGGGCACGCCTGTGCTGCCTCTGTATGAAGTTCCTCCAATATGTCTGGTGGTAACATCAGGTTGATGTTTCTGCATGTGACGCTCCTTTCCCGGCGGTGCCCTCTACATAAGTAGAGAGCGGCCGAGAGATACCTATTGTATAAAGGCAGAAGTTCTCACAAGCATGCATTTTACTGAGCATTTCAAGGGCGTGAATTAATTACGTTCCCATAGCAATAGTGTTGCACCGAGTGACTGACTGATAAGGGAACTGAAAGTTATGCACCATAACTCATGTTCCCTGAAGGAAGGGAACGAGGTGCAACACAGTTGGCCCTTTTCAATGCTGAAGCTCGGTGAAGTGCACTTGGAGACCGTTTGGATGGGCGTCCGCGTCTTAAGTACCCAGAGGGCGGGGCCTCTGGGGTGACGCTGACGCCCCCTGCCGTAAAGGCGTGAATGTATTCCTTCAGGTAATCATGCGGGGGCGCAATTTCCCATAGCAATAGTGTTGCACCTCGTTCCCTTCCTTCAGGGAACATGAGTTATGGTGCATAACTTTCAGTTTTCACCTGCTACTTGCCGTTGTGAATCGGTGGTCGAAACATGTATGGCTGCTGCCGTGTGGCTCATTTTGTACGTCCTGAGCTGAGATACCACAGGGGAGGCATATATCGGGCCTGAAATTCATTTTTATAAATGTTGGGGGGGACGTTTTACCCTGACTTTCTTATAGGGAGACACTGTTGGACATCACTTATGATAGCTGTTCTCTTCTGGCATTACCGTAGATTGCATCTTGTGTTTCCTATGGAGACTTCAGTGAAATAAGTATTATGTTGGAGGTCCTTTTTGCTCCATTATTTTAGATTTAGCTGAATCGAAAATAATGTTTTATGCACATTAATATACTGATCAACTTGAGCTCATTTGCGGCTCAGTGTCTTGTTTTTATCTCCCAGCATTGCTGAAGAAACCACCTACACAGAACTTTCTGAATACTAATGAGGTCATGTTTCGAAAAAAGCTTTTAATAACTTGTTTCTGATACTGTATGTGCAACTTTAAAACTTGACTATATACTGTTGAGTCCTGCTGGAGTTTTTTTTTTCCTTTGTTTTTGCTATTTACATATTATGACGTACACTGCTGCTTTAGAGCTAATACCCTCGGCTGCAGGACAAAAGAGGAAAAACTCAATTAAAGCTCTGTTTCATTGGATATGTATGTAATTAAGGGGTTTGGATGAAGGCAAACAGAGTGGTTTGAGGGCATAATGTGATTAATATAATTGATCAGACTATTTGCCTGCATTCTTTTTTTTTTTTTTTTTTTTTTCCATTTATAGATGGCCTCCCTTCACACCTTATAGCCATCCTCTCACTCCAATATGTATTTTTTTTTAATAGAGAGAAAGAAAGAAAAGAGAAAGTGAGACAACAAAACAACAATTATCCACAAAAAGAGCACAAGGCAAACACACCAAACCTCCGTCCACAATCCTGCAAAGCACATGACAGAACACAGCAACGAAACATACAAGCATAAAGACTGATAATATTCATGACCTTGCATTAGATTTCTATATATAAACATACCCATACCTACAAATATATATACAGTATACATACATATATATTTATATTCATTTATATACCCATCTACATATATCTACATATACATCCCTGCATCCATTTGTGTGTGGTTGTGAGCATGCATAAGTGAATAAGGTTCCTCCAATAGAACATTTAGTAGCGATTGTGAAGCATCAGAGATCTGTCCCCCCAAAGCCCGAGACAGACGAAAGGGCGATCAAAGCCCAAGACCTCAGGAAGGACCCCGAGCCCAGAGTCCCCAGGACCACCCGAACAGGACGAGCCACTCGTCCACTCCCCAGATCCGACCAAGGGGAAGAACCGGACGAACCCCACCAGGGACCACACACAATGACCCCCCGGGGTCAACAGCGACAAATGCACAGGCCCCCGCCAGAGCCCGCTGCACCGACGTAGCCCCAGGGCCGGACACCGATGCTCGGGCACCGGGGACGCCCACCCCTCAGGCCCAGACCCGACAGGACCAGAGGACCCGAGCCCCGCCAGGCAGCCACCAGGCCGAGCCGACCAACGCCCAAGCGCCCAGCCCCAGATAGTGAGGGTCCCAAGCACGCCCGCAGGCAGAGGAACACCCACCAGGGGGCCACGTGGCAGGAGCGCGACACTAGGTAGCCTCAGAAGTATCAGAGAGGGGGCAGTCCAAGTCCCAGCCTGACACTTAAACATTCATACACAGACACACTCATTTAGACCCACCCTCATCCTCACCCTCAGTCATAGAAAGACAAACAATAACGACACGTTCCATTCATAATCCCGAAGCACACTCTATACCCCCCAAGGTCCAAGACATGTACCTGCTCCCTACATGGCGCAGCCCACATCCAAACCCAGGAGGTAGGCCCATTCATTGCCTGCATTCTAAACAAAAAGGAATGATTTAAATAAAACTTGTCTGAAAATGAGGTAAGAGCACACCAACAGTATGCCCAGAAAAATATTTAAAAAAGTTTATTAGGTCTTCTGGGTGGATTCTTCTTGTTGAAACGTTTCGTCTTTTGTCCAAAAGACATTGTCAGTTTGAGGAGCTGCACTAAACGTAAGGCTGGTTTATACTTCTTGTCGCACGTCTTTTACCCCCCGTTGAGTTTTAAAAAATTGCGCAACTTCCGTCTGCACTCCCGCTGCGATCCCCCGGTGACAGCCGTCCTATACATTGTCCCCAGTCAGCACTGCGAGACGCGGAGGATGCAGCTCGGAGCGTGTGATTGGTTCGAAGTTTGTGGGCGTTTTTTGTTTGGATGTCAATATATGGTGTATCACACCGCTACCCGCTACTCTTCCAGAAGCCGGTTTTTGTTTTTGCTTTGACATGGATAGTTTTGAAGCTAAACTCGCCTTGTGTAGATCTGGTCCTGTTCAGCGGGCGAACGTGCCAACGCCGTTCGCGTCATCTTTCCATGTTCGCGGTGAATAACATAAGTATAAGGTCATTTTCTTCATCCTCGTCCTCCGACTCGTCATCCAACCTGAGAAGCATCTCTTTTGCCGCTTGCGCATACATTTTTTTCGTTGTGAACTGTAGAAAACTTCATCCATCAACAGTCATATAAGCTGTGCGCGTGACGTATGCAGTGGGAGGGAAGAGGGAGGGATTACTACTGTATAATGTATCCCCCACGTATTTTCCAAGTATAAACACTCAATGCGGTCGGTGACACACACGCAATTACGTCATCGCTGGGCCGCAGCCGCACGTCTTGCATGAAGTATAAACAAAGCTTAAGTCCTATAAATAGCCCCTTCTCATAATGGATCAACCAGTTTGCTGGTGACAGCCAGAACTAGCTGTTCACTTGATAAAGGAGGACCATCAGCCTAAAGACCGATCATTAGTGCCCCGATGTCCACTTGCTATTCACAGAGGACTGAGTGATGCTAGCATTGTAATGTCACATGTCACATTTTTTGTCATCTGTGTATGTTTCCCATACAAGACGAAATTCGTCTCTGCATTTAACCCAACCACCACCAGGTGGTGCAGTGAGCAGCCATAGAAAGCGCCCGGGGAGCTGGGGAAATAGGTGTGCACTCATAGACACCCCAAGGTGTGTAGTGGCCGGGGCCGGCGTTTGAACCTGTGTCCTTCGGGTCCCAAGTCGGCAGCCCTGCCTCTACACCATCTTGGCATCGTGGGTTAGAGGGGGACAGTTGGACACGGAGGCCTCTGCCCCTGTTTAAGGATGTGAACATATTCATCTCTGAAAGAGTGACCTCTGGCCTGACGATGAGTGTAAACCTCAGAGTCCTGGCCTGATGATGATCTTCTGTGCTGGGCCATCCGTTTGGCCAGTGGCTGTTTAGTTTCCTCGATGTAATGCCACGTCCTGACCAAACAGCTTTTCAACGGCAAAAAGGCTCGTCACGCACGCAAGTGGACGCACTGGACCCAGTGGTGTCCTGACCAGAACGAGAAGCTGCGGCGGTGTGGCGGCGGGGGGTGTGGGAGGAGCTTACCGGTACACCGAGTGCCTCACTGCACTCCGCCAGGCGAGGAGCTTTTTATCTCTGTCTCTGTAGAGCAGACTTGACTGGTCGTGAAGGACTTGTCGCGAACACACAGCTACAATGAGTTTCTCTTCCATAGTCCATGACTCCGCGGGTTTTTTCTGTGTCCCACAAACAATACGTCACATAGTGCGCGCGCCCCCTCGTTTCCACGTCACATAGGGACTCTCCTCCCCCCGACTCTCCCTGATCAACCAGAGTTGAACGGCGTTTGAACGTTTGAACGGCGAAAACTTCAGCAATGATCAACGCGTGCTTGGAGGCTGAAGCGGGTTCACGTGCACGGAAAACGCTTTTACAGCACGCTCAACACACACGTGACGTGACGCCCAAGGCCAAGACGCGGCTGGAGGCGCGTCCCCCATTGACTTTGCATGTAAACTGGACGCTCCTGCAGTTGAAAACGCGTTTGGTCAGGATGTGGCATAAGACTGATCACAGCCCTCCTGACACTGAACAGCATACACAGTAGTACTCTGTATCGGGTGGACTGGATCTTTGGAATGGACCAGTTTTTGCCATAATGTATTTTGGGGACTGAACACAACTGGGACGTCATGTTTAGAAAAAACATGTCTCAGTTAATCTGAAACTCCCGCAACCTAGGAATGACCACTGGTTTCTTCAGCATGCATCAGGAGAGCCCCAGAAATATAGTGTAAATATCATAGCTCCTTATTTCTGTTCTATTTGGGTTCAACTTGCAAACTTTATTAAGAAAATGTTTTAAAGCATTTTTTATTGATTTATGGGAGCTTGTGTACTTTGTCTAACTGTTCCTTGTTTGACATTTGATTGTTGTTAACACTCCAACTGGTCTACTATTATGCAAGAATGTTACAGTTTGAGATCTTGCTTCATATTTGCCTTGGAGGTAGCTTGTTTCATAAATGGCATTGATACTTCCGGTTTGAAAAAAGCATCCCTTTGGTTTTGTCAATGTTTAGGACAAGTTTGAGATGGAACAAATCTGACTGGGTGATGTCAAAGTTGGATTGCAAAAGCTGGAAATCCTTAACAACTGTTTTAGCTCGACAATAAACAACTGTGTCATCAGCATAGAAATGTAAGGATGCATCAGGGATGCTCTGACCTACACTATGTACTGTAGATTGTAAATAGGGTGGGTCCTAAGACTGAGCCTTGTGGTACACCATTGTTGACTGTTAAATAACCGGAGGTTATTAACTGGAAGTTATACAAATCTGAATATAAATATGTTACTGAAATGCCAAAACAAAAGCAGAAGCGTTTGTACAGTTTGGAAGGATGAGCGTACCTGGACTGCACTTTTTCAGGAGGGAAGTCAGTCCATCCTTCTGCATTTCACACTCACTCTGGTGCAAATAAGTGCATGCATCCACCCTCATTATAAGGGTACAATCTATGTGATTCATCCATCCATCCATCCATCCATTTTCGTCCGCTTATCCGGGGTCGGGTCGCGGGGGTAGCAGCCTAAGTAGGGAGGCCCAGACTTCCCTCTCCCCAGCCACTTGGAGCAGCTCCTCTGGGGGAATCCCAAGGCGTTCCCAGGCCAGCCGAGAAACATAGTCCCTCCAGCGTGTCCTGGGTCTTCCTCTGGGTCTCCTCCCGGTGGGACATGCCCGGAACACCTCACCAGGGAGGCGTCCAGGAGGCATCCTAACCAGATGCCCGAGCCACCTCAACTGGCTCCTCTCGATGTGGAGAAGCAGCGGCTCTACTCCGAGTCCCTCCCGGATGACTGAGCTTCTCACCCTATCTCTAAGGGAGAGTCCAGACACCCTGCGGAGAAAACTCATTTCAGCCGCTTGTATCCGAGATCTCGTTCTTTCGGTCATAACCCAGAGCTCATGACCATAGATGAGGGAATCTATGTGATTGTGTAAAATAATGTCTGACATTCAAAGCCTGCTACAATTTGAATCATGACTATATTCTCCTGTCAGGTAGTGACTGACTGGGCTGTGGAAAGGGTTGCAGTTTCCACATATTTTGTATTCATTGTGTTTATGTTGAAGCAGCTGAATCATAGAGGAACCATTCGTGCAGTCCCTCATTGTTATTCAGCACAACAGTGTTAATGTGTTGGAGTTCAGTGTGGGTCGCAAGCAAGACGTAATCATGAATCACTTTATGATGCTTTTGCTATTCAGTTTTACCAGTTTATGACAGACCTTCCATTATTGGAAACCACCTCTGGTCATTATTGTTCATGGAACGGGCCTCATCCGTCACTGAGAGTCTTTGGACCAGCTGAGAGCAGTGAGTCAGTTTTCACGATAAGCTGTCAGGAAAACAACGGCCCATGTGGAGGGATAAGATAGCACTGCAAACGTTTCCCGCAGCGCTCAGAACCCACTCTTAGTTTGCTTTTCTTCTTGCACGTTTTGCATTTAGTTGATTTATTTAGACGCAGTATAATGCTGATCATGTAAATTATCTGCACAGTAAATTACAGATTTTCCATAAACTTGACTACAGCCTGCAGTGACAAAATACAGTGCAACTGTCTAAGATAATACAGTATTTTTTATTTTTTTTTAAAAAGTCAAATATAAAGTAAATTACTGCAGCTGTAATGTTGCCGGATGAGGTGATTGATGTTGTGTTTATAATCATCGACTGTATTTTCTTGGTACAGTTTGGTTAAAGAAAATATGTGAATTGATAGCAAACAAATAAAACTTTTAATGCATTACATTTAGTATTCAATTACTTGGTGCTATATAAATAAACTGAATTGAATTGAATTTATTAAAGAATTTTAGGCATTAAAAAAACTTGCATAACTTGTTAATCCTTAAGTAAAAAAAAAGAAAATTCTTGTTAGCTGCTTTAAGATCTCTATATTCCCTTCTTGATGAGTTTGTGGTTGTTGAAACCGTTTTGTATTTTTTTTTATCTGTTTGAGCTAGCGCTCTTGAGCTACAGCACTCTTTTGTAAAAAGTGCGAGACTGAAGTTAATCATTAACCGCTGATGACACTTTTACTCAATGTCGCAAAAGTCTGTTTGCCTTACACAAATACAAAAAGCCACAAACTCTGTTGAGCCCTGAAGCACAAGGCAATTTTTCACGTTTATACAACTGTTTTTGTAATCATTTGGTCATTTTCTGTATGCAAGAGAAGTGTCTGTGTGCAGTGTGATTAGTTAACTCTTCTAAGGCACCTGCTTTGAGCTACACAGACAATTAGACCTTGAAGTGATTGAGAATGAGGGGGGAGGATGAGGTTTTCGGCTTGTTTAAATATACTGTGGCTCAGATCATCTGCAAGGCTAATAATAACTGTTGCATTGCCAAAATCCACACCCGGGAGCTTGTATGTGACTAATATAACCCCAGCAGAGGCTTTAATGCTGTGCTGCGGCTGCTAAGTATATCACCTTTTGTCAGCAAGCCTAGACAGGCCTGCTTTAAATAGCCAAGCGCAGCTATATTGAACTTGAGACATTATGTAAGAGGATAGAGTGGTGGCTGGATGCACAGTAGGGCTGTTTTCCTTCAACCGGCCTGAGGCAACCTGCAGCTCCCTGTTGCCTCTCTCTCTTTCTCTTTCCATTTTATTCGGCTCATTCCTGCTGACGTCCCCTCAGATGCCCTCCTGGCTTTCCATACAGATGAAGCCTCCATACGCCCCCTTCATAACAGCTGTGGGAGATTCTGCCGTTTTCGTTTCTATCTCTCTTCTCCCTGGTGCCCAGGGCCAAATGCAAGGAAAATGGGTTGCCTGCTGGTTGTCAAAGGGAATCCTATTCTTGGAAAGCCCTGAGTCACTCTTGCTGCTGCTGCCATGATCTGAAGAAGGGAAGGAGAGGCAGGGAATATGGATGAGATTGTACAGGATGAGTTTTCGGAATGAGATGAAATAAAACGGCAAGGGGAGAGACTTTAGAGTTAGTATCTTTGCAACACTTTGATAATAGTGGTCACTCTTTCAGGGACGAAGATGTTCACATCCTTGATAGAGAGGAACGATGGTTTGAGAGAGGAGTAAAGGAGGCCATCTTTGTGAAAAGAAACCATCCATCATTAAAGGGGACCACACATGCAAAATTCACTTTTTAATGTTTTTTCATAAAAAAAACAGTCCTTGTGCCAAAAAAATGCACCCAGTGGTTTATTTACTCTAAGTAGATTTATTTTACTGTGATACAAACGGTTCGTTTTAAAATACGCTCGCATGTGACGTCACAAGCGATAGGACAACCCACCCCAACCTGAGTCCAGCCCCTCACCTAGCAACCCCTGGTTAGGCTCAACCCACTTCTGTATTAAACACATGACTGTTGTTTTTCATGATTTCATCCTGAGTCCAGCCCCTCACCTAGCAACCCCTGGTTAGGCTCAACCCACTTCTGTATTAAACACATGACTGTTGTTTTTCATGATTTCATCTCATCTTTTGTTTATATGTTCTTAATTTCATGTGTACAGCACTTTGTTGCAGCTGTGTTTTTTTTAAATGGCTTTATAAATAAAGTATAATTGTTATTTTTATGTTTTAGTTCAATTTTTAGTGTATTTGCGATCGCTCCCAACGCGCAGCCGGCAAAAATTAAACGAGCGGACCCCCGGCGTAGGGACCGGCGGCAACGGGACCCTCTTCTGGCGCGATGGAGCGGAGCTTCAACTGTACAGCCTCGCTGCTGCCTCGCAGCAGCGAGGACCTTCTCCTTACGGATTAATTTACGGGAGACACTTGGTGAACTTTGTGTTGTCTTGACTGGAACAGCGATAACTCCCAAAATCGCCGCGTGCAACGAGCGGAGCTGGCGAACACCGGAAGAGGAACAAGCTAACATTAGCATTCGGATTCGGGTGGTCTAATGCTAAAAGGAGCAGCAAATTGCGGCGCGCTCAGACGGGTTTCGGTAAGTTATCTTAAGCTGACACTAACAGTAAGTCAAATGAGTAATAAAAAAGAGCTAATTTTAAAACAACAACACATTACAGATACTGGCTGTGCAGAGGGCGTAAACAGATCGTTGAAGGGCGTGGACTTCAGAACTTAGTATCAGAAACCGGTCGTTCAAAACGAAAGTTAAAAATGGCAGAATTAAAAAGGGTATAATTGATTATCTAAGAATTATTTTGTGTATTAAAATGAATTAATATTGTCAAGATAGCACACAGACATAACATAAAAATTTTAAAGACCTATATGTGGTCTCCTTTAAACAGGGGTGGAGGCCTCCGGGTTCAACTGTCCCCCTCTTACAATGCTGTTATTGCTAGTATCACTCAGCCCTCTGAATAGCAAACAACCATCAGGGTGCTAACGATCCATCGTTAGGCTGATGGTCCTCCTTGATCGTGTGAGCAGCTGGTTTCGGCTGTCATCAGCCAACTGGTTGATCCACTGTGAGAGGGTGCCATTTATAAGACTGAGCTGAATACAGTACAGCATCCCAGACTGAGGAAGTCTTTCGGATGAAAGACGAAACGTTTCTACAATTTTTTTTTTTTGCTTTGTTTTGTTTTGTTTTTTGAATGTCCAGAGGACCAGACTTAGCTTCTTTTTTTTTTACCTGGATTATTGAGCATGCATCAGGGTACCGGTACTTTGATACAGGTAGTCCCCGACTTACGAGCGAGTTCCGTTACAACGAGGCGCTCGTAACACGGAAATCTCGTAAATTGGAACGGCCGCCACGTGTCTCGTAAGTCCGGAATTTCGCTCGTAAGTTGGAACGGTTTTGCTAGCGCGACTACAAACACTCGTTTTTCATCGAAAAACTGCTTATGAGTGCATAAAAATGATCGGAAACGTGTGTCCACATGTTTAGCTAACGAACTGTGGTGAAAAAACACAGAAAAACTCAGTATTTTTTGCGTTTTTTCCAAAAATTCGCCAGCTCGTAAGTCCGGAACCTCGTAAGTTAGAGCGCTCGTAAGTCGGGGACTACCTGTAATACCTTATTTATCGCTCACCACTACAAGGCAGAGAATGTTTCTGCTAATTTTTCTGTGTTTTGTCTGTTATCTGGACAAATTTTAATAAAACTTTCAGGAAATAATCATCAAATGTAGCTCTGCAAGTAGTTATCTTTTGGCGCCAACTCAATTCGAGATGGCCACCGTAACCAACTGTTCTTAGAAAACACAGAAGGAAAAATGAACAGATATTGGGCTAAACCTTGGTGTGGTTGTAGCTGAGTCGTTCATTAACTTCAAGTGCTCACAATGTGCGAGATCTTTGCTTAAAACGTTACCAGTTGAGGTCAGCTTTGTTTGTCTGTCAGCAAAATATCTCATGAGCCCCAGGACGTGTTTTGTGTAAACACTGCAAGTTATAATTGGATGTACATCTACAACTAATTGACTTTTGGAGTTTGTCTAATTTAAGATGGCTACTACAGCTTGTCACTCCGTCAGTTTTTACAGATCTGAAGCTAAAACTTGGTATGGTAGTTACAGAGAGTCTCACATGAGATCACGCATGGGCGTATTTACAAGGTTTGACCAAAACAGCTAAAACTCTGTCCGCTGTCGGTTGGCAGTGTCAAAAAGTGGGATTTAAATGCTCTAACATGTATGAATCTGAATCAACTAGTTTTGAAACGATATGAGCATAAACCAAAATTAAGTAAATAAATAAAAATGGTTTTGATTACAAAACACAACTAGGGACATAGGTTTGGATGGATGTAATTAAACCAGCATGTTTTACAAAACAAATTGGTATATATACCAATATATATGCCTCCTCATGATTCTATCTTTGATCTTAGTTGATACTGTTATCAGTTTTACTTGTTTTATTACTTGTTTTATTGACATTTAATTCTGTTGCACTTTGTAGCACTTTGAGATTTTCATTAATGAAAAGTGCGTTATAAATTGAATTCATTATTATTATTATTATATTAATGTTAGAATCTGGGCTATTGCACTGGGTTGAAGCAACCAAGCAGTTTGG
Organism: Garcialebias charrua; assembly: GCA_038048925.1. Classification (NCBI taxonomy): domain Eukaryota; kingdom Metazoa; phylum Chordata; class Actinopteri; order Cyprinodontiformes; family Rivulidae; genus Garcialebias; species Garcialebias charrua. The sequence goes on along the minus strand of JBBPBX010013237.1, from coordinate 24,839 downwards.
ATGGTAAATATGACATTTAAATACTTGCAAGCTAACAAACTGTATTTCACTGGATCTAAGCATGTTTTTTTAATGTAAGTTAATAATTAAATAAAGTGGCACACTCACACAAAAGGCAAACACATTTGTCCTGCTCTAAATACACAACTTTATCACTGCAAATCTGGGAAAGATTTTCTAGAAAACCTACCAATAGCCTCACCATCGAAGTTGCATAATTGACATTTGGGGGGCAAATGAGGGATTAATTTTTTTTTTAAAATTACATTAACTATTTATTTATTTGCTTCCACTGCCTAGCTTGAAACGAGCAAATTGGTGAGGGATGCTGTCAAGCTGAAGAAGGAATCCTATTGGGCCTTTTTGTCCTGTGGGACCCCGGAAGCAGCAGATGGGTACCGACAGTCCACGCGGCATGCGGCTCGGGTGGTTGCTGAGGCAAAAACTCGGGCGTGGGAGGAGTTCGGAGAGGCCATGGAGAATGACTTCCGTATGGCTTCGAGGCGATTCTGGTCCACCATCCGGCATCTCAGGGGGGGAAAGCGGTACGCGACCAACACCATTTATGGTGGGGATGGCGTGCTGTTGACCTCAACTCGGGATGTTGTGAGTCGGTGGGCGGAATACTTCGAAGACCTCCTCAATCCTACTGGCACGTCTTCCACTGAGGAAGCGGAGCCTGGGGACTTTGGGTCGGGCTCTCCAATCTCTGGTGCTGAGGTCACCGAGGTGGTTAAAAAGCTCTGCGGTGGCAGGGCTCCGGGGGTGGATGAGATTCGCCCTGAGTTCCTTAGGGCTCTGGATGTTGTGGGGTTGTGTTGGCTTACGCGACTCTGCAATATCGCGTGGACATTGGGGGCAGTTCCCTTGGATTGGCAGACTGGGGTGGTGGTTCCCCTATTCAAAAAGGGGGACCGTAGGGTGTGTTCCAACTATAGGGGGATCACACTCTTAAGCCTCCCTGGTAAGGTCTATTCAGGGGTTCTGGAGAGGAGGGTCCGTCGGATAGTCGAACCTCGGATTCAGGAGGAGCAGTGTGGTTTTCGTGCTGGTCGTGGAACACTGGACCAGCTCTACACCCTCAGCAGGGTCCTGGAGGGCGCGTGGGAGTTTGCCCAACCAGTTTACATGTGCTTTGTGGACTTGGAAAAGGCATTCGACCGCGTCCCTCGGGGGGTTCTGTGGGGGGTACTCCGGGAGTATGGGGTACCAGGCCCATTGATATGGGCTGTTAGGTCCCTGTACGACCGGTGTCAGAGCTTGGTCCGCATTGCCGGCAGTAAGTCAGGCTCGTTTCCAGTGAGAGTTGGACTCCGCCAAGGTTGCCCTTTGTCACCGATTCTGTTCATAACTTTTATGGACAGAATTTCTAGGCGCAGCCAAGGTGTTGAGAGGATCCGTTTTGGTGGCCTTAGAATCGCTTCTCTGTTTTTTGCAGATGATGTGGTCCTATTGGCTTCATCAGATCGTGATCTACAGCTTTCGCTGGAGCGGTTTGCAGCCGAGTGTGATGCGGCCGGGATGAGGATCAGTTCCTCCAAATCCGAGGCCATGGTCTTGAGCCGGAAAAGGGTAGCATGCCCTCTCCGGGTCGGGGAGGAGGTCCTGCCCCAAGTGGAGGAGTTTAAGTATCTCGGGGTCTTGTTCACGAATGAGGGAAAACTGGAGCGTGAGATCGATAGGCGGATAGGTGCAGCATCCGCAGTGAAGCGGGCGCTGTACCGGTCTGTCGTGGTGAAGAGAGAGCTGAGTCAAAAGGCAAAGCTCTCAATTTACCGATCGATCTACGTTCCCACCCTCATCTATGGTCATGAGCTTTGGGTTGTGACCGAAAGAACGAGATCTCGGATACAAGCGGCTGAAATGAGTTTTCTCCGCAGGGTGTCTGGACTCTCCCTTAGAGATAGGGTGAGAAGCTCAGTCATCCGGGAGGGACTCGGAGTAGAGCCGCTGCTTCTCCACATCGAGAGGAGCCAGTTGAGGTGGCTCGGGCATCTGGTTAGGATGCCTCCTGGACGCCTCCCTGGTGAGGTGTTCCGGGCATGTCCCACCGGGAGGAGACCCAGAGGAAGACCCAGGACACGCTGGAGGGACTATGTTTCTCGGCTGGCCTGGGAACGCCTTGGGATTCCCCCAGAGGAGCTGCTCCAAGTGGCTAGGGAGAGGGAAGTCTGGGCCTCCTTACTTAAGGCTGAGTTATACTCGCGCTTTGGTCCGCTGGCCCTCTGCGCACGCACTGTCGTGCGGCTTCTGTGTTTAGAGTTTTGCCGCTGTGTTTATGGTTGACGCACGGCGGAGCATGGCAAAGTGCTGTTCTTTTACGGGCCAGCAGGTGGCAGTATCCTCTAAAACCTGTGCATATGTTGCAAGAAAGGGTAGAAGAAGAAATCTACCGTAGAAGAAGAATTGTTTGAAATCACACAACAACAACAAAAATGCTCCGCTCGCGTGCTGAATAATAAGAACAACCGTTTTTGTGTCTTGCGGTTTTAATGCATGGAGTCAGCGAGGAGGAAGCGATCACGTGACTTTTGGCAAAACGACAAAAGAAAAGTCCAGCTCAGAGATGAAGAAGGTGAATTAAATACATTTGTATCACATAAAAACATTCCTCCATGCGTTGCGATGCCGTCTCCGCGACCATAGCTGTGCAGACCGCTGCAGGCTCTGGCGTGAAGGTTCCCACCCGAATCAATTCTGTAGCGCCCACCGCGTGCGCACTAGGCTTGCGGAGTTTCAAAAATTCGGAGGTGCACTACACTCGCCAAGACGACGCGCGGGGCCAACGCGTAGGGGCGGGGACTGTGATATTGCGTCACTTTTGGCGAGCGCACCCTCGCGCGCTGCGCGACACGTCGACTATAAATCTAGCTTTAGGCTGCTACCCCCGCGACCCGACCCCGGATAAGCGGAAGAAAATGGATGGATGGATGGATGGATATAGTTTTGTATTTTCTTGGATTCAGTGGCTTCTCCTTGAAGAAAAATAAATCTCAATGGGCTGCAACAAAATGCACCAAAACATTTTTGGGGTTTCTTAATTTCCATACGAGAGTCAAGAGACTCGGCCTTCTCGCATGAGTTTTGGTTGAATTTCTGCAACGGATGTTCTCAAATACTGTAGTCAGAAATATTGCAAGTGTTTCAAACCCTTCTCAATTTTGTCGCCAGAATGTCATCATTTCCACACACAGACACTGACAATTACATCATCCTCCACCTTTCACTGATTTTTTTTCCCAAAAAAAAAAAAAATTTGACATAAAAAAAATTGTACCTGGGTTATTAGGTAGTTTTAATAATTAGATTTATTATTTCTAGGAAGAAAACCCCTATTAAAAACCATTATTTTATGTGTGTAAAAACTCCAACCCATCTGCAAAGCTCCCTAACCCAGCTCTGTAAAATTATTAGCTAATGGCATTCTGCTGAATTGGCTGGATTAGCTTGGGGCCTAACTATGATCTGATGTCGCTACAACTCATGTAATCTCCAAGCGCGGGCAACACAGCTGTTGTGTTTAGACCTTTGACAAGATAGCAACAAAAACTTGTAAAGGAGACCTGGCCCCCTGGTTTGGTGCCAAAGCTGACCCGATCTGTGTTGCAGCTGGAGAAAGCTTTGCAACCTCAGAGTAGCACTTGGAGCCGAGTCCTGACCCTCAGGAGCTTTAAAGGTGGATAGAAGGTCCTGCTGAGGCAGGAGGGCGGAGGGAGATGCATCTGAGGTGGGAAAAGGGGGATGTGAGGGGGTGGTTGATAGCACCGACAAGTGCTGTATCTGGCCCGCTCACGCTCATCCAAATCCTGGATTAAAAGAACTCCACCCTCTTGCCAATTCGGCACATTTCTCTCAAAATACACACCCCTCCACTTCAGCCGTTTCTCTCTCCGACTGTCTAACC
>JBBPBX010013237.1:0-20825 GCA_038048925.1 Garcialebias charrua | reverse complement strand
TTGCTGAAGTAAGGGGCTGTGGCTGGCTTCGACCATAATGGTGAGGTAGGCACGAACAATCCAGTTCTACCCGACTATATATGTTTTGTTCGTCAACTTTTTTTCTTTTCTTTTCTGCTTTTTCCAATACTGTATTTTGTTAGTAACTTTCCAGTAGCTACAGTTTTGTGGTGGTTTTCTGAATTTATTGCACCAAATCTAGAGCTGAAGTATAAGACACAAACACCTGGCTGTGCAGAAGTAGTATGTGCATAAACAGTAATATTTCTTTCTACTTGTCATTTATGTGTGTGCGTGTGTGTGTGTTTGTTGCTTTCAAAGTGCCTTTAGGGTTATGTAGAGACTAGAGCCCCTTTTCCACCGGTCGGCTCGGGTCGGATGTTACGTCATATGTGCGTCGCAGAGACCCCCTTTCATCCTTTTCCACCGGATATTCCGTGCTGAGCCGCGCGAGATTTCTCGAGATTTTCGGGCTGGTTTCATTGGGGTACTGAGGCGAGCTGACCCGCTCTGGAAGGAGGGAGGAGGAGACTCGAGCAGTTTTCACGGAAGCGAGGGACGCGATCACTGCAGGACTTTACATGATAAACACGGTAAAAACAATTATTATTTTTTAAATTTATAGCAAAGATGGGTCTTCAGCTGAACGTGTCCTTAATAAAATCACGTACTGCTCAAAACTGCAGGATTAAAAAAAAATAGGTTCGCCACGAGCAACACGCGGCGCGCGGGCGGCTTTATGTCTTTAAATGTAGCTCAATGAACAGATATAAAATATATTTCATATCTGACTTTATAGTACGAGGGCTCCTGAGCTTAACCACGCTTTAATATTGTCACGTAGTGGTCAAATATGCTGCATTTAAAGTAGTTTCGCTTTGACTTTTTCCAAAAACCTGTGCTTGCACAACGAAAATAAATTATAAAAATTCGAATTTTATTTCAAATAACTCCAACAGGATACATTTCGTATATGAACATGTTGTGATCACACTAGATTTTTTTGAAAAATATCAGCTATGTGGTTTTTGATAGAATTGATAATATGTGATACAAAGTAGAAGGGAGAAAATTAATGGAGGTGTCTTTATGTCTATAAAACATTGAATTTTATTTCAAATAACTCCAACAGGATACATTTCGTATATGAACATGTTGTGATCACACTAGATTTTTTTGAAAAATATCAGTTATGTGGTTTTTGATAGAATTGATAATATGTGATACAAAGTAGAAGGGAGAAAATTAATGGTGGTAGCTTGACACATCTATAAAACATTGAATTTTATTTCAAATAACTCCAACAGGATACATTTAGTATATGAACATGTTGTGATCACACTGTGTTGTTTAAAAAAAAAAAACAGTTTCTGGACGAGTAGGATTCTGGACCCCGCCCACAGAAGGGGTACAAAAAAGCTGTGGAAACAGAACATAGATGTGACCCGACCCGAACTGAGCCGACCTGAGCCGATCCAACCCGAGCCGAGCCGAGCGGTGGAAAAGAGGCATAAGAGTACATGCTAGTTGTCAAGCAGCCTGTAGAGTTTGTGTACATTTTCCTGCTGAGACTTTTACTGGGACTGTGCTTACTGTGTTTAGCGCTGTAAACCGGATGATGTCAACATCTAGATACAGCTCTCGGTCTGCACAGTATATACAGGTGCTGGTCCTAAAACTGAGAATATCATGAAAAAGTTGATTTATTTCATTAATCCCATTCAAAAAGTGAAACTTGTATGGTATATCCTTTCATTACCCACAGACTGATACGGTATATTTCAAATGTTTTTTTTTATGTTGATGTTTATAACTGACAACTAATGAAAACTTCAAATTCAGTATCTCAGAGAATTAGGATATTGTGAAAAGGTTCAATATTGAAGACACCTAGTGCCATACTTGAATCAGCTAATTATCTCAAAACACTTGCAAAGGCCTTTAAATTGTCTCTCAGTTCTGTAGGCTACATATCATGAGGAAGACTGCTGACTTGACAGTTGTTCAACGATCAGTGACACCTTGCACAAGGAGGGCAAGACACAAAAGGTCATTGCTAAAGAGGCTGGCTGTTCACAGAGCTCTGTGTCCAAGTACATTAAAGAGAGGTGAAGGGAAAGAAACAATATGGTAGGAAAAAAGTGTACAAGCGCAATAGAGATAACCACATTGTGGAGAGGATGGTGAAACAAACCCCATTCCAAAATGTGGGGGAGATTCACAAAGAGTGGACTGCAGCTGGAGTCGGTGCTTCAAGAACCACTACGCACAGATGTATGCAATACATGGGTTTCAGCTGTCACATTCCTTGTGTCAAGCCACTCTTGAACAAGAGACGGCATCAGAAGCATCTCGCCTGGGTTAAAGACAAAAAGGACTGGACTGTTGCTGAGTGGTACAAAGTCATGTTCTATGACGAAAGGAAAATTTGCATTTCTTTTGGAAATCAAGGTACCAGAGTCTGGAGGAAGAGAGGAGAGGCACATAATCCATGTTGCTTGAGGTCCAGTGTCAAGTTTCCACAGTCAGTGATGGTTTGGGGGGCCATGACATCTGCTGGTGTTGGTCCACTGTGTTTTCTGAGGTCCAAGGTCAACGCAGCCATCCGCCAGGACATTTTGGAGCACGTCAAGCCTCCATAACCAACTTTATGGAGATGCAGATTTAATTTTCCAACATGACTTGGCACTTGCACACAGTGCCAAAACTACCAGTACAAGGTTTAAGCACCATGGTATCCCTGTTTTTAATTGGCCAGCAAACTTGCCTGACCTTAACCCCATAGAAAATATATGGGGTATTGTGAAGAGGAAGATGCAATATTCATTCAACCTTTATTTAGTCAGGTAAATCTCAGTGAGCCTCGTGGACTCATTTACACAAGCGACCTGCTACAAACTAAAGAATGATGAACAGCAATGATAGGAGCAACATGGGCTCTCATAAAACCTGAGCAGTGCCACAGACTGATCGACTCCATGTCACGCTGCATTGCTGCAGTAATCCAGGCAAAAGGAGCCCCAACTAAGTAATGAGTGCTGTTCATGCTCATACTTTTCATGTTCATACTTTTTAGTTGGCCAACGTTTCTAAAAATCATTTTTTTTAGTTGGTGTTAAGTAATATTTTAATTTTCTGAGATAGTGAATTTGGGGTTTTCATTGTCTGTTATACTAATCAACATTAAAAGAAATAAACATTTGAAATACAGTATATCAGTCTGTGTGTGTGTCCCGAAAAATCTTCCACCTTAGATCTGTTTTTCACAAATGCACCTCACAAATTTCCTGGTATAGGTGTATTTGCTAACGTTTTGAGTGATCATTCCGTAATAGCAGCTCTTAGATCTACTAAACTTCCACCTGCTAAGCCCAGAATAATCCAAAAAAGGGATTTGAAACGTTTCAGTGAACAGTCATTCCTTTGGGATCTATCCCACTTTGACTGGCAACGTATCCTACAAATCAATGATGTGAACACCGCTTGGAACTATTTTCATGATAGTTTCATTTACTTTGTAAACAAACACGCTCCTTTCCGGCAGTTCAGGATAAAGGGCCGTGACAGCCCCTGGTTTACTCCTGAACTAGCTGATCTCCTGCACTGGAGAGATCATCTTTGGGCCGCAGCAAGAAAATCACACTCAGACACTGACTGGTTGAAATTTCGGCAGCTAAGGAATAAATGCACATCTGCCATCAAAGCCGCAAAACGTAACTACTTCTTATCTCAGACCTCCAAAAATCTAAACGATCCTAAAAAATTCTGGAAAACCATTAAATCTCTCTCAGGCACCCCCCAATCATCTGACCTCCCATCACAATTTCTTGTTGACTCTGTTCCTGTGTCAAATAAGCACGAGATCCTGAACTGTTTCAATAAACATTTTGTTGCTTCTAGTTCATTATTTGACACAGTTACAAATGGAAAATCAGCCACTTTATCTAATAATCAAACTTCTACAAATCAAATCCCTCCTACAAGCCAACCATCTGTTAATCACACCTTCTCTTTTTCTCCATTCTCAGTCAGTGAGGTAAATAAACTGTTAAATGATCTTGATCCTAAAAAATCTGCAGGTCCAGATGAACTTCCACCTTATTTCTTAAGGCTGGCTGCTCATATCATCACAGTCCCTGTGACCCACATCTTTAATCTGTCCATAAGCCAAAACACCATTCCGGATGCTTGGAAAACAGCCTTTGTTCTTCCTTTGCTGAAGGGAGGTGACCCCACCTCACTGAACAATTATCGACCGATCTCTAAACTCTGCATCTTAGCCAAGGTTCTAGAAAAACTGATAAACTCTCAGATCAAAAATTATCTGGACTCATTTAACATCTTACCTCTTCATCAATCTGGTTTCAGGAAAAAACACAGCACAACAACTGCTTCTCTGAAGGTTCTGAATGATGTTGTTGAAGCATTGGATGCTAAGGATTATTGTGCTGCACTTTTCTTAGACCTGTCTAAAGCTTTTGACACTGTGGATCATAACATCCTGTGTCATAAGCTCTCAGAAATCGGTTTCTCTGATCACACCATCGGTTGGTTTTCTAACTATCTTTCCAATCGGAGGCAATGTGTTCAACATAACGGTACTTCTTCCAGCTATTTAACAGTTAAAAATGGTGTACCACAAGGCTCAGTTTTAGGACCAACTCTCTTTACAATCTACATAGCTAATGTAGGTCACTGCATCCCTGATGCATCCTTACATTTCTATGCTGATGATACAGTTGTTTACTGCCGAGCTAAAACAGTAGCTAAGGCTTTCCAGTTACTGCAATCCGCTTTTGACATCATCCAGTCAGATTTGTTCCATCTCAAACTTGTCCTAAATGCTGATAAAACAAAAGGGATGTTTTTTTTCAAATAGGAAGGCGGTTCCAGCAGATCCTCCTCTGATTTTATCTTCAAATGGTGTCCCTATTGAGTTTGTTGATTCCTATAAATATCTGGGTATCCTGATCGATTCACGAGCCAAGATGGTGTAGTGGTTAGGGCGTTTGACTTGGGACCCGAAGGACGCGGGTTCGCGTCCCGGCCACTACACACCTTGGGGTGTCTATGAGTGCACACCTATTTCTCCAGCTCCCCGAGCGCCTTCTATGGCTGCTCACTGCACCACCTGGTAGGTGGTTGGGTTAAATGCAGAGACGAATTTCGTCTGTGTATGGGAAACATACGCAGATGACAAGATTAGACAATTATTATTATTATTATTATTATCTCTCTTTTAAACTCCATGTGGAAAACCTAGTGAAGAAACTGAAAGTTAAACTGGGTTTCTTTTTCAGAAACAAATCATGTCTAACACTGAATGTTAGGAAACGCCTTGTATCTGTGACTTTCCTTCCCTCCATTGATTACGGTGACATTCTCTACATGAATGCTCCTACAAGCACCCTGCGGATGTTGGATGTTGTCTATCATGGTGCACTAAGATTCATAACTGGCTGTGATTATCGTACCCACCACTGCACCCTGTATTCACTGGTTAACTGGACATCATTAACCTCACGCAGACTCTTCCACTGGTACATTTTCATCTTTAAATCACTTCTTGGTCTGCTGCCCTCATACATCTCCTCCTACATGTCTTTGCGTGAGTGCAGCTACAGTGTGCGCTCTCAGGACATGATTACCTGCAGTGTTCCGTCAGTGAGGACTGAACTTGGAAAAAGGGCCTTCTCCTACTCTGCTCCTGCTTCATGGAATATCTTACAAAAAGATCTGAAGCTCTCGACCTTGACTTCTCTAAATGGTTTTCAGAATCTGTTGGAATCCTGGCAAAAACCAATGCAGATTTGTTCCTGTCTTTGATTTTATACGTCTACCTTATGTTTTGCTCGTTTTTTGATACTTTGTTAAAAAAAAAAAGTATTTCTTTCTTTTGTTTTTTCTCTTTTTTGTTTTCTATTGTTTATTGTTTATTGTTTGTTTATTGTTTATTGTTTAAGGAAATTCTACCATTGCTGTTCATCGTTCTTTAGTTTTAGCAGGTCGCTTTCGTAAATGAGCCCATGAGGTTCAATAAGATTTACCTGACTAAATAAAGGTTGAATGAAAGTGTGTAATGAATGAATATAATATACTGTACAAGCTTAACCTTTTGAATGGATTTACTGAAATAAATCAACTTTTTCATATTATAATTTTATGACCAGCATCTGTATAAAAAAAACATGTATGCATTATATAAATAAATGGTAAATGGAGCTTACTTATATAGCGCCTTCCAGCCCCTTATGAGGGGCCCCAAAGCGCTTCACAGTACCAGCCATCCACCCATTCATACACACATTCATACACCGGTAGCGGTAGTCTGCCATGCAAGGCGCCAGCCAGTCCTACCGGGAGCAACTTGGGGTTAAGTGTCTTGTCCAGGGACACAACGACACATGGTGTGGGAACTCGGGATTCGAACCTCCAACCTTCCAATTCATTACGTTAGGCTACCTTCAGACCAGGCCTCCCTTGTAAAAGTAATCTGTGATCTCATTGTGATTTGCCTGGATAAATAAAGCTTAATAAATGAATAATAAATATCATTAGAATATCAGTAAGTTCAGGGGAATTTATGTAAAGGTCATGGATGTTTTCACTTACTAAGTTAAATTAATAAAGAACCATGTGTGTGAGGTCAAGAGTGTCTTTTTGTCTATTCAGAGAGGAGCCTGCATACCTGATAACTTCTGATGCTTTCAAATATGTAAGCTGGAAAGCAGAGGTTGCCTTGACCTCTCTGTGTCTGATAAGCATTATAAATAAACACTTCTTTATATGTCTGTGGGCAGACCTTGTGACCGGATGTAACATCTGTGTAAGCCTGTTTTTCAATTCTGCCCCCTTGCAAGTAAAATTTGGTAGAAAAGGTCTTCTCGTATCATCAGTGTGGCTTATTCGATTAATGAGATGATGATAGGTTAATTAGTTTATCCAACAGTAAGCACGCTATCAATATTGCAAAGGACTGCTTGGACTTCAGTAAAACACATCATTATATTTCCGAGAATTTCTTTGGTAAATCCAGCAGACTCACTTGTCTTGGTGCCCACACCGGGTTTTGATCATGTAGGTGTCGAAGAAGAAAACAAAGAGTGCGGAATATATGGATTTTTTTTTTGCAATTGATATTGTCATAGCAATATTAAATATTTATTTCCCACATCGCAAGATTTCTATATATCATTCAGCCGCACACTGCTCCAGTGATTGTCTGTCTCCGTTGTTTAATCATTAGAGTGACAGCAGATTTGTGATGAAGGATTAGAAATGGATTACTAACACAAGGGCTTTTTTTTTCGTATGAATTGGGATTAAAAACAATACACGAGTAATCTGTCCACCACCTGACGACTGTGACCCACCAGTGGCCCTTAACCTACATCCACTGTCCTGTTAGATTAATAAAGTAAGTAAGAAAATGCTAGAAAAGTAAAAAATGTTACCAAATGAAGACATAGACAGGCAGTCAGGATGCTTAACTCTCTACCTGCTCTGCCCTCCCTCCCACTTCTACCTTAACACAAAAAACTTTCACACACCACCACACAACACAAAGATTTTAACACTGGACTCTGTGTCATCAAAACGGGTTATTCACTCAACTCACGGTCATGTGCTCATTCAGTTTGCACTACTTCTTATATTTGCACTAATGTTTGTATTACATTACTGCCTATAGTCATACTACTGTTTACATTCACTGTTTACATTTATTACTACTGTTTACATTCATTACTACTGTTTACATTTATTACTACTGTTTACATTTACACTACTTTTTATATCTACACTACTGCTGATATATATATATTTTTTACTAGCCTTATTACATATGCCACTGTACCTCTATACCAATATCAACTACCTCATACATATACTGTGTACATAAACTTCATATGCTGCTTTGTCACTCTATTACAAATGTCAATGCCAGAACTTTCATTTTATTTTATAGATATACTTTTTACACTTTTATACTACTATGCAAAAAACTCAGGACAGTATTACACTTTTGTTATTTCATTTTATGCTTATGTTTATTAAATGTTTAGTGTTTTAGTGTTGGTGTAACTTTTCATACTTTCATACTACTACTATGCAAAAACTACTATGCAAAAACTCAGGACAGTATTACACTTTTATTATTTCATTTTATGCTTATGTTTATTAAATGTTTTAGTGTTTTAGTGTTTAAATGTTTACTGTTGCACCGAGGGACAGAGAGAAATGCAATTTCAATCCTGTGTATGTCCTGTACATATTGCAGTTTTGACAATAAAGTTGACTTTGACTTTGACATAGCTGCCAACGTTCAAATGTTCAGCTCATATCTATGAAGCCAGAAAACATTCATTTGATTTATACCGTAAGTGATTTCTGTTTTGCGTAAGACGCCTAAACACCAATACTGTATTTGGTCCAGGAAACGTTGCTTTATATGCATTTCTAGTTGAGTCTTAAGAGCTAACAATTTGTGCAAGATGACGTTACTTTCGAGGTTTTACCAAAACGATGACAACTCTTTTTTTTTTAGAATGATCTTACCCACAGTTTTGGCATGAAATGAGGTGGTTGATGGTCGTTCTTTTAGGGAATGCAAGGCTTTTAATTTGTAGAGTTCTTATAATCTGCTGCCTCGACTTTCAGAATGAGATGGAAAGGGATCGGCATTGCCCCCTGGTGAGGATAAAGGGGGGTCAGGTGCAGTCTGGGTCAAATGTCTCGGCTGGTGTGGTCTGTTCGTCCTGAGCCGATCTGGTTTAAAGTTCTGCCTTTGTGTTGCTTTGTTCATTAAAGTAAGACTGGCATTTTATTTGTCATTTTACCAACCCAAAACAAGCATTTGTATTTGTTACAGACATGTTGTGTATGCAAACGACAGAATGTTTCAAGTTTTTTTTTTAAGTCATCTAATGTTTTTATACTTTTTTTAAAAATTGGTTTTGCTGCAGGCTGTCTCTCACCTGTTTTGTAGCTCTTCTCTTGTTTTTTTGTTTTGTTTTGTTTTGTTTTGTCACAATCAAAAGCAGTCAGGGTGCCTTGTGATTGACAAGCACCAAGTGTCACTTTGATTTTTGAGCCGAATGAAAACGTTGATTGTTGCTTCATCTGTAATGCAACATTTACATTTCAGATTCATAAAGCAATTTCAAACTTGTAAGATTAGGTTTTAGTAAATGCCACGCTTGCTTCATTTGACTGAAGTGATTATTTTTGACAAAATGACGTTCAATAAGGGTTTGTGTCAGATAACGTCCTGAGATCTAGACTCACGGCAGCAGGGATTTTATTTTATTTTATTATTTTTGGGGGAGTATTTTGCTGTGCATTTGTCACTTTGGGGTGACACAAGATCTACTGAGCTGACACGAGTCCTATTTTAGTCCTATACTGTCATGGGTTTGTCATACAGTGTACAGAAACACTTAAACTCTCACCCACTGCTGGAGCTTTCAGATATGATCACTCAGCTTGAGTGTTATGAAGGTGCACTTGTGTCGCCTCCTCTCTGCTGGATAAAATTGATCAATAATAAGCTTTTGTAATGTGCCACAGGGTAGTTGTGAAAGGCTATGGTTTACGATGTGAAATGCTTGATTTCCGTGACTTATTTGGTCTTTGTCATTGCCATAAAAATTAATTATCCTGCTCTTGATTAATCTAATTTAAAAGTATGTTTCTGGCCTTAAAAATAAGTCCACAGTGGGAAATAAACAGTGTTTTTGTAGTCTGAGTTGTTGTTCAGTGCTCTTTACCTTGTATATGCTTCTATTAAGTAAAGTTGTGAAACAGCATGGGATACATTCATTGTTATGCTGATGATGCACAATTATACTTGTCCATGAAACCCAATTAATCCAATCAGCTACTTGGACAACAAGAATGTCTTAAAGACATAAAAACCTGACACTAAATGTTCTGCTTTTGAACACAGACAAGATTGAGGTTTTAGTTTTTGGACTTGAGCATCGTAGGAAAAAAAAATTCAGTCTTCCGCCCTACTTAGATGGCATTAATCTGGCTCCAGCTCTAATGTTAAAAATCTTGGTGTTATTTTTGATCAGGACATTCTTTTATCCCCCACATTAAAAATGTTACTAGAACCACCTTCTTCCACCTGCATAATATCACTAAATTTAGAAACTGCTTAAATGATGCAGAAAAACTGGTCCATGTATTTGTCATGTCTAGCCAGGACTATTGCAATGGTTTGTTATCTGGGTGTCCAAAAACTTCTTTAAAACATCTTCAGTTGATCTAAAATGTTGCTGCCAGAGTCTTAACTGGAGTTAGTAGGAGAGATCATCTCTCTCCAGTTTTAGCTTCTTTCCATTGGTTCCCTGTCAAATTCAGAATTGAAGACAAAATCTTACTTCTAACCTACAAAGCTCTCAACAACCTAGCTCCATCTTATATTCAAGATTGTATAGTTCCATATTGTCCTAACAGAGCACTTCACTCTCAGACTGCAGGCACTCTGTTATTCAGCCTATTTAAAGGGAGAAAACAACCACCAGGTAGTTTGGAGTTGTTTTTTGCACCACAACTTAGAGCAGAGAAGCAAAGGTGACAGCTGGTTGAAGAACTCAAACACATTAGATATTCATGTTAAAGATTAAGCCTACAAGACCATCTCCAAGCAGCTTAATATTCCTCTGGCCTAGGAGATGGTTGCAAGAAGAAATGCAACCCCTTGTTAATCAAACATAGAAAAAAAATAGAAAAAAGAGTCAAGGAAACTATCCATCCATTATCGTTACCCACCTCTTCCTTTCTGGTTTGCATGGGTCACTGGTGCCCATATCTAGCAGTCACTGTGCGAGAGGCAGCGGACACCCTGGACATGTCTCCAGTCCATCACAGAGACATAGAGACAAACAACCATTAACTCTCTCACTCACACCTAGGGACAATTTGGAGTTACCAATCATGTTTTGGTCTGTGGGAGGAAACCAGAGTACCAGGAGAAAATTCACGCATGCACGGAAAGAACATGCAAACTCCACCCAGAAAGCCTGGGATTAGATCTGTCAACGTTTTCACTGAGAGGCAACAGCTCCACCAACTGTGCCAAGTGCCGCCCAGTGGTGTAGTCTACGCGATACGCAGCAGGTATACCGAGTATACCCACTAGAAAGGCTTAAGAATTTCAGTATACCCACTTAAAAGTGCCCGGTGATGTATATCATTGGGCATGTGTCATTGATACTTTAAACGGCAGTTAAACACTTCCATAACAATTTATCTGTATGCAGCGCTTGTTTATTATATTTGCTTATCCAACAAATTGTTGTATAATTCTGTGCTTACTACTTAATACTTGAACATGTTTGGCTTTGATACTGTTCTGATACTGTTGTAACATTCTATAACATGCTTTTAATACAAAGCCAACTGTTGTACAAAGTTTGCTGTGCGTTTATTCAAATATAAGCATCAGAGAAATTTGGAAATGTTCAGTATACTTAAAAATAAAAAATAAATTGACGATTGCATTGTACTTTAATTTCTAAGCACCCACTACAAAAATGTAGACTATACCACTGGCGCCACCCCAAGGAAACCAGTCAAGCTGAACTCCTAAGTTAAGATATGTCACTTTCTGATCGTACCATCTGTCACATTTTCTGTTGTAAGAATAAAATAAGACCCAGGAGGGCACCACTACTGACAGGAAAACAAAACAACCAGACTGAAATGCATCTTAAATGCTCGTTGACAAACCTCAAAGTTTCTTGGAGAAGGCTCTGGGATTGATGAAACAAAACAGGAGCTTTTTGTTTAGTCGCATTTCTTTTTTTTATAGTGGAAGGGCACCAACAAATGTATCCACTTCTTTATGTTCATTTCTGCTCTGTAGTCTCAAATAATGTGTACATTCACTGCACCAAAACCATAGATATACGGAAGGATCTGTGTTCGGATATTCCCGGAAATGGCCCGCAATGATCCTTAAAAAATCCCAAAATCTGGATACTTATCTTCGGCAGATCCAAAATAAATGTGGCTGTTATTTGTCAAGGGCCTGCCAAAGATAAGTATCCGGATTTTGGGATCTTGGGATTTTTTAAGGATCATTGCGGTCCATTTCCGGGAATATCCGGAAATATAAGTATAAGTATATGTAAAGGATACGGAGATATACTACATCAGATCTTACCGTATATCTATGATTTTAGTGCAGTGATTTTTACCTAGGGTACCCCAGTGAGAATTTTGTTTAAAAAATATTTTTTGTAGATGTCTAAAACAAGTAGTAGACATCAAATAAATGCCTTATTTCCAAGATTGGCAAAAAATAACCAAATATGGCCTATGTCGGAGTCAAACTTGACATCTCAAGCTTTAAAGAATGAGTAGTATGTGGCCCAGAGGCATCTAATTAATGATCACTGGTTTAGTCCATCCATGTGATGTGCTTTAAAAGTGTTGTTTCTCTCCTGTCTTATGCTGGTGAAGATTCTCAGTCATCCAGGACATGATAAGATCAAAAAAAGGCGTTCAATACAGAAACAACTGGACTTTATTTGTAACAGAAGACGTTTCACTTCTCATCCAAGAAGCTTTCTCAATTAAGAAAGCTTCTTGTTTCCTTATTGAACGCCTTTTTTGATCTCTCCTGTCTTAGTTGTCACTGAGACATTGGCTGAATGGTTAGAGCAGTTGTCCTCCAATGCAAGAGTTGGGGGTTCGATTCCACCAGCAATCATATGCCAAAGAGTCCCTGGGCAAGACACTGAACCCCTCATTGCTTCAGATGTGTGCCCCATTGGTGTATGAATGTACTCAAGCACTGGTTATTCTTTGTAAAGGTGTAGTAGAGTGCTGTATGACTGGGTAAATGAGGGCACAGATTGTAGTGTAAAGCTCTTTGAGTATCTCGATAAGGTATAAAGACGCTATACAAGTACAGTACAGTCCATTTAGTTTACATTTACATTTACATTTCATTTGGTTTATTGAGTTGTTACAGCACTTTTTAAATTTGTTTGCCTCAGAATACAGTATGTGCACCTTTTTTAGTCAGCACTATCACACACGCATACAAAAAATAATAATAAAAAACGTTGCCATTGCAAGTCAGTTTTGTCAACACTCTTGGTCTTGACGCACAAATGGGGCCCCATTAGCCAGCAGTGGAACACAGTAGTTAGTGGGTTTAACCCAGTGATCCCTGCTTAAACATGAGCTCTAAATCCAAACAGTTGACATACAGCCATTCATTGAGATGTAGACCGCTTCCTCTTCAAGAGTGCTTTTCTGCCTCATGCGTTTAACAGGAATTTTACCCAAGACTACAATATGTTAAGGTTTAGGGCCGGAGGGCACCTGTACTTGGTTTATGTCTAACTGTGCTCATTCAACCCGGGAAGTGGACGTGATTAATATTCACCAGCAAGGTTGAGCAGCAGAGGAAGTAAAAGCTAAGAATGGTAAACTAATTTGTACTTCCCTTTAAACAGAACAGGACATGAAGACATTAAAGGCATTTATCAAGGAAGAAAACAAATACATTCCTAATCCACAACATATTTTGTGTATGTGAGGATTTTACCACGTGCAGCTGTAAGGTGAAAGGGTTTTTGTGTGCATGTGTGTGTGTATATATGATATTTGTACATTATTAGTGTTGGACAAAGTGCTCAACTCTAGTACCGTATTCTCCGGCGTATAAGTCGCACCTTTTTGCCTACATTTCTAAGCCCTGCGACTTATAGGCCGGTGCGACTTATACGTCGATTTTTCCAATATTTTGGTCATAATTTGACTTTGGTCAAAAACTCCAAAAATGGTGCAGTACCAGTTTCGGCCGCTATGGGCGCTAAGAAACCCTTTACAGTACCTACACTGTTGACATCTGCCTGGTCCAAAAATGGTGCAGTGACACAGAAGATGAAGACTTCAATGGTTTTGAATAAATAAATAAAAACCATAAAATAAATACAGTATCTGTTTCTGTCATCATTTTAAACTGAGACACGTTTTTTACTGTAATGTCAGCTAATAAAAATATATTTTTATGTGTTTATCTTTAAAGATAAATGATGAAAGACACAAAATATACAAAAATTATGTTCATTTATTAATGAAAAGTTCAACTAAGACACATCAAACAAAATACTGTAGTTTTTATGTGATAATCTTGTCAAAAGTCCTTCCAAACAATTTGGCAGCCAGTCCATTTTGGGCAAAACACCAGTTCACGTGAGGTGCGACCTATAGGCCGGTGCGACTTATAGGCCGGTGCGACTTATACGTTGATTTTTCCATTTAATTGGGCATAATTAGGACCTTAGGACAACGGATGCAAATTAGCTATTGTGCTAACTCTGGCATATTTACATTGATGCTAACTGCTGTTATGTTGATTAATATGCATTGTCCTAACTTAAATAAATAAATAAATGAAATGAAATAATTAGGTTGGTGCGACTTATACTCCGGTGCGACTTATACGCCGACGAATATGGTACTTGAGTAAACGTATAGATACTCATGGTCAAATCTTACTCAACTACAAGTAAAAGTTGCTTAGTCAAAAAGTTTACTCAAGTTAAAGTACTGTATTTACTTTTGAAAATACTTACATATTCAAAAGTACATGCATTTAAAAATGCTCAAATATTCCAAAGTGCAAATTTTACTTTCTAATATCAATACATTGCTATATCGTTTTGAGTGATTTTACAGAACCTTGTACCTCTCCGAAACCACCTGATGATGTCTTGACATGTAGAACCTCTCTGCTACATGGCAACACCACATGCCTTAATAAAATCTGAAAACCACAAATAATATACAGTATTCCTTTATTCCCTGGATTTTACATAACTGTAGAAAGTCATGGAAATCCCTAAAATGGAGGTGTCCAAAGTCGGTTCTCGAGGGCCGGTATCCTGCATGGTTTAGTTCTCTCCCTGGTCACTACATCCTCAGCATGTCAGTGTTCTGCAGACACCTGCAAATGTGCCATCATTTGATCAAGGTGTGTAGAACCAGGGAGAGAATTAAAACATGCATGTTACCGGTCCTTGAGGACTGATTAACACACAAGAGGAAACTGTAACACTAATAACTGAAAGTACTGCCATACCTAGCATAGAAGCTTACAAAAAATTGAATGTTTTGCACAGATGCATCTAGCGTAATACCTGAATCAACAACTGGCCAATTGCATTTCAGGAAAGAAAAACAGCAACAGCTGATTACAAAAGCTGAGCCAAAATGAACGAATAACGAGAAGTTTCCTAGAAACGTAGTGGAGTGAAAGTCACAAGTTCCCAAAACACAAATACTGTATTCAAGTAAATGTTCCTGTTTCTGTTTTTAGTTTTCTACATTTGCCGTATAATCTAGCTGTTTTGCTACTTTTTGACATTTTTTTTAACTTGTTAAAAAATTAAAACATCTGTATGCCTCTCTCAACAATGTCTATTGTTGTCGCTGTTGTTATAATTCTTTGATGAAAACAGGTCTCTCTAGTAAATGAGTCCTCGAGGCTCAATGGGATTAACCTGCCTAAATAAAGGTTGAATTAAAAAAAAGATACTCAGAAAATGTACTTAAGTACAGTACTCAAGTAAATGCACTTTGTTGCTGTCCACCACTGATTTTTAGCAAAATATCTCATGAACCACTGGGCATGATGTTAATCATTGCATATTCTTTTGATTCAACATTTATTTATACAGATTAATCCCACTGAGCCTCGGGGACTCGTTTACAAGAGAGACCTGATTTCTTTAACAAAGAATGACAATAGTGGACAACAACAACAATAGACAGTCACAAAAAAGGCATACATATGTATTTTTAACAAATCTAAACAAAATGGCAACCAAAAGGATAATCAAAAATGAAAAGTAGCGAAAAGAAAGAAAGCAAAAAAACAGCTACATTATAAGGCAGTGTAGAAAACTAAAAACAGGAACATGTCTGCATTGGTTCTTGCCAGGAACTTAACAGATGCCTGAAGCCATTTAGAGAGGTCAAGGTTGAGAGCTTCAGGTCTTTTTGCAAGATATTCCAGGAAACAGGAGTAGAGTAGGAGAAGGTCCTTTTGCCTAGTTCAGTCCTCACTGAAGGAACACTGCATGTAATAATGTCCTGGGAGTGCACGCTGTAGCTGCACTCACACAGAGACATCTTTTACAACTGTTTAACTTTTGGGACTAATAAAATTCAAGATGGCTGCCACAATTAATGGACATTTGTAAATACAAAAATCCCTATAACTCTGCATGATTATTATTATTATTTTTATTTTTTACTTAAAATGATCTTAGTTGGAAACTTTGACACAAAAGGTGATGGGCGATATGAACACCTTCAAGGAAGGCCAGTCATTGATTTGTTGTTCTAGTCAACTCGACTGCAAAAGTGACATTTCTGTCTAAAATGCACTTTAAAAATATTTTTTATTTTTTATTTGCCTTCTTTTTCTTAAACTGTTGTTCACAAATTTGCAGGTGGTTCCACCCCAACATCACCGGAATCGAGGCAGAGCAGCTCCTGTTGACCCGGGGAGTCCACGGCAGTTTCTTGGCCCGACCGAGCAAAAGCAATCCTGGGGATTTTACCCTGTCCGTCAGGTAACCCTTATCTAGTGTTTACTGCTGCTGCCTCTTTATTTTATTTATTTATTGTCTCCACCAGCCTTATCATTTAACCTGTATATTCCTACCAGCTCAAACAAACGTATAAACGTGTTAGCTGTCGTTTTTTTAAAAGGCTGGTAATGTGTTGGTGGTTCTTTTTTGAACAATAATGAAATCCTTGTTTTTGTTTGTTTTTTAAGAATATTTGCAAACAATTTACCACAAATCCACTACATTTTTTAACACATTAAAACTCTTCTTAAAACAAATATCCAACAAAAAATGAGAACTGTTTTCAGTTTCAGTGATTATCGATTGGGCTGGTGAGACACAAGACCCGAATTCTTTGAAAATGTTTTTTGCGGTTCGACGGTGGCGTAATAGTCTGTCCACGAGTGAATAGATTACACAGAAGTTGTTTTGTGTTGAGCATTTCTAGGAAATATATTAGATAACACATATTAGAAATGTGTGATTTGGTAACTTAAAAATAGAAACAAAGGTTGCAGTTAATGAAGCAAGCACAGATTGGTGTAAAGCAGTTTTTGTCACTTGTGCGTAGTTTCTACAAGTTTTTCTTGATGTTTTATAATAACTGTGTGAAACTCCTGGTAAGTAGGCTCAGCACTGCATGCTGCACTGATTGCAGAGAGCAGGAAACAAACTGAGATGGAAGAAGAGACAGAAGAATTGTTCTTCCTTGGCAACGGAAGCTTTTAAGAGATGCATCAGTCGGCCAAGCGGCTGGACGTACGCCCAGACGTATTTGTTTCTCTGCGAGTGTAGCTGACACTGTGACACTGGCAGGGGGAGGCTGCGTGCGATGAGAGAAATGAAGAAAGTACTCGGGGTATTTAGACAGGCAGGAGGTTTTAAATGGTTTTCAAGAGGTTTTGACCTTCACCACCTGTGGTTTGTTAGTTTATGGTGCAGAGTGTTATAAATAACCGCGGGCTGTTGGGGTGAGTTGTAGTTTTGGCTTGTGGTCTTGACAGACTTAAAGAGACTGACACACTGACATCAATGGTCAAAGCACAGAATATAGATCATTGTAAGATGAAGGAAGATAAATTATCTTAGTTTGTAGAACAATTTTTTAAAAATTAAGTCTTACCCATGGAAATCTTAGGCCCTGCTTACACTAACACAGACACTTTGAAGGCTAACTAACATTAGCCAATAAAAAATGACTATTGTATTCGTCGGTATATAATACACAGTTTTTTTGCTCATTTGAATGTCCTGCATATTATACACCGAAGCGTATTATCTATGGATTTTTTCCTATATTTTTAGACCCATTTTTGCCTCTGATTCGCCGTTTTTCATTTTTGCCTAAAAATGGTGCAGTACCACTTTTGTCCGCTAGCGGACACTTCCAAAGAGTCCACCAACCGTCATGTGTCCGAAAAAAGCCTCCTTTGCTCGGACTGAATGTCGCTGCCCGGCAGTGGTATAGTCTCTACATTTTTGTAGTGGGTATACTGTGCTTAGAAACTAAAGTACAACGCAATCGTCAATTTATTTTTGATTTTTAAGTATACTGAACATTTCCAAATTTCTCTGATGCTTATATTTGAATAAACGCACAGCAAACTTTGTACAACAGTTGGCTTTGTATTAAAAGCATGTTATAGAATGTTACAACAGTATCAGAACAGTATCAAAGCCAAACATGTTCAAGTATTAAGTAGTAAGTACAGAATTATACAACAATTTTCTGGATAAGCAAATATAATAAACAAGCGCTGCATACAGATAAGATTGTTATGGAAGTGTTTAACTGCCGTTTAGCGTATCAATGACACATGCCCAATGATATATTACGTATCACTGCTTTTCTAGTGGGTATACTCGGTATACCTGCGTATCGCGTAGACTACACCACTGCTGCCCGGCTCCCTGCTCTGGATACCATTTAGCTGTGTTGTTGTTAGCGTTTTTTTTAGCAAGATAACTCATAAACCACACCGCGGATTTTCTTGAAACTTACAGAGTGTAATTATTTGGTTGTCATTTACAACCTGTTAGCTGCAGAAGATATTTAGAGCTAAAAAAAAAATCGCTTTTAGCATGTTAGCTGTTAGCTACCATGAACAGATACCTACTGTTTAGATAAACAGCTCAGAAACTACTCGTTGGATATTTTTTCTGCTTACAGAGTGTAATTATATGGCTTCAATTTACAGACTGTTGACCTGTAGAAGACATTTGAGATCAAATTAGATTTATTTATAATTTATTTTCGTAGCGCCCCCGAGGCTGTTTGGAAAAAGTCAAACCGAAACAATTTAAATTCAGCAGATTTGACCATTTCGTGAATTGATTAAGGAACGGTTAAGCTCATGACACCCTTGTGCTTTAGGGCCTGTTTACACGGCGCGTATTTTCAGTGTAACCGCTACTTTCTCTTTGCGACTTTGCTTATCGCCTACACGACGCTGCTGGCCCCCCTCGATGACTCCGATACTTTTCTGACCCTGCTCTCAAGGTGGAACTTTTTCGCTGACCCCCCGTTGATAATGTAAACATCTCCCGTGGAGCTTTTGTTTGAACACATGCACGCAGCACGCACGCGCAGACAGCCGGCATTTTAACAATGGCGGTGGACTGGACAGTGGACACACGCACCACTTTCTGAACTATAGCTGATGGAATATATTTTGATTCTCATATTTAATTATTCTACACCTTACCTGCATCTGTGTTGGAAGAGAGCCAGCTGCCTGGATCCAGTTGTCGCTGTTAACGAGGCAGTCGGACATTTCACGTGTCACGCTGCACTATAACATACTAAATGTGCTATATATTAACAGTTTAACAATAATAAACAGTATTTATGTTAGCGTGGGAGATATTTACATTTATCTGAGCTAAATGAAGCTATCTGGACTCGTTACGTCATGCCTAACATGCTGCATGTTGAAAATGAAGACACCAGGTTGATTTTTAATTTATTTATTTATTCAACACCACAAACTCATGTCACAAACACTGAGAATTAAATTGAACACTTTTAAAAACACGTTAACCGAACTTTAATGAACTGGACTCTGTTGTTTTCATCCTGGTGGAAACTGGACCCACATCCGAACCGCCGGTCCGCTTCGTGGAACAGCTTCGACCTCGCAGGAAAAAAATAAAAATAAAACCTCAGTTGGTTGTTCTGTGATCGAACTAAACACAAGGAAACATTATTAAGAACATGGTTTACCTTGTAGCCCTGCTGTAAATCAGCTGATTCTCACGGACTAAAGTCAGACATGTTGACTCGGTTCCGGACGGTCCAGTCAGTCAGCAACTGGTGCGCAGATGAAGCAGGTCCCACACTTGGTGTCAAATCTGTTGACTCTTGTCCAAATTCCAGCTTTAACTTGTTGTTAACTTGTTGACAACAACTTGTAGTTTAGCTGAACTTTTAGCCAGAGAGGAAAACAGGCTGCCTCGTGTGCTCTGTTTGTTTACCTCAGGCAGCAGTGGCACGCGTGCGCAGTAGTGAAGGTTCCAAAAATCACAGCGCCATCTACAGGCCCAGCATGGTAACTACAGTAAATTCATGAGTACGGGGTGGTGGGGGGGAGAGAGTCGTATCCACAGAATTCGCCCATGTCAACGCAAAACTTTCAACCTAATTAACATACCCAAAAGTTGCGTTTCCCCCACACAGTGTCCGTGTAAACAGGGCCTTAATGTCAGCTAAGAAATATATTTTTTCTTGCAAAGAAATAATTTTTTACCGTGTTTTCTTGTGAAGTCTATCGGTGCTCGCTCGCTTCTGCGGCCGCCATTTTAAGCAGGGCAAATGAGGCGCTGACGCGTCGCGTAGCGGTGATGCATAATAGATGCGTATTAAACACCGAAGCGTATTATGTACGTTTTTTTCTGGTTTATTGGCAATTCATTCATTCATTCAACCTTTATTTATACAGGCTAGCCTCGTTGAGTCATGGGGACTCATTTACAAGAGGGACCTGTCTCACTCACACCAAACAACCATCCACTCTCACACTCACACCTAGGGTCAATTTAGAGTCACCAATCAGCCTAACGTGCATGTTTTTGGTCTGTGGGAGGAAACCGGAGTACCCGGAGGAAACCCACGCATGCACGGGGAGAACATGCAAACTCCACCCAGAAAGGCCCCCGGACCGGGATTTGAACCGGCAACCTTCTCGCTGAGAGGCAGCAGCTCTACCAGTTGTGCCACCGTGCTGC
>JBBPBX010013236.1:0-45240 GCA_038048925.1 Garcialebias charrua | reverse complement strand
TGGAGCTTATTTATATAGCGCTTTCCAGCCCCCTGTGAGGAGCCCCAAAGCGCTTTACAATACCAGCCATCCACCCATTCATTCAGACATTCATACACCGGTAGTGGTAGCCTGCCTTGCAAGGCGCCATCCAGACCTACCGGGAGCAATGTGGGGTTAAGTGTCTTGCCCAGGGACACAACGACACATGGTAAACTCCAGAGTGGAATAAGGTCCAGCCCCTCTCAAGGAGATTGGTTCCGAAGCCCATGCTGTGAGGTGAGCCCAAGCATATCTAGTTGGTACCTACCTGCCAATATCACACACAAGCTCAGGCTCCTTCACCCCCGGAGAGGTTATGTTCCATATCCCATGAGCCAGCTTTTGTAAGCCAGGGTCAGTGTCAAGGACCCATCCTTTGGCCACTTCGGTAATTCACCCGACTCGTATGGCCCCTGCTGCAGGTGGTGGGCCACAGGAAGGCAAACCCATGTTGCTCGTTTGGGCTGAGTCTGACATGGTACCATTTGTAGAGACCTGGTCACCAGGTGCTTGGAGACAAGCCCCTTCCCCAGACCTGGCTACAGGGTAGGGTTCTGGTAACCCATGTCCGAGCAAGGGACACTGAACTCCTTACTGTTTTCTGTCCATAAGCATCTTCAGATTTGCTCTTTATCTGGCCTGTTAATCTGCCTTGGGAGACCATACCAGAGGTAATTACAATTGCTCAGACAGCTCTCCTAGGATAATTCAGGAACACCAACTCATCCAGCACAATAAGGTGGCATTTCAAGGAGGAGAGCTAAACAGCAGTTAAGAGTACTGTATATAGCTTTCTTGGAGTTGTTAGCGGGGTGTGCTGGAAGGTTCTCTAGCTGGTAACTCATTTATTCTGCTGGGGAACTTTAATGCTCATGTAGGTAACAATAATGTGACCTGGAGAGGTGTGACTGGGAGGAACTGCCCCTCTGATCTGAATTCAAGTGGTGTTCTGTTGTGAGCTTCTGTGCTAGTCTTGGTTTGTCCATCACGAACACCATGTTCAAACACAAAGATGTCCATAAGTGCACTTGGCACCAGGACACCATAGGTTGTAGATCGATGTTTGACTTTGTAGTCATCTGGTTTGCAGCTATTTATTTTGGACACTTGGGTGAAGAGAGGAGCTGAGCTCTCAACTGATCACCACCTCATAGTGAATTGGGTCGGTTGGCAGGGGAAGATGCTGGACAGACCCGGTAGACCCAAATGTGTGGTGAATGTTTGCTGGGGATGCCTGGCAGAAGAACCCATGAGAACGAGCTTCAACACCCACCCCATGGAGAGGTTTGACCACATCTCAGCTGAAGTAGGGAACATTGAGCCTGAAGGCCCCAGTATAGCTCTGCATTGGGCCGAATGCCGCTCGACGCCGTGCGAACGCCGTGGCACAAGCCTTTGAACGCGGTCGTGAACGCGCCAAGCTCAAATTTTACAACCGCTTACGCGTGCGCGTTGTTTCGCAATAAACCGCCCGGCGCCGGACTGTTTTGTATGAGACACAAATGTATTGAATTCCCATTCTTCATCCTTGATCTGGACTTTTCTTTTTTTTTCTTTTTTTTTGCCAAAAGTCAAGTGATCGCTTCCTCCTCTCCATGACTGAAATGATGAGAAATGAATGAGTTTGTCACGAGCGAATTAAACTCGGGTTCAACGTGGCTGCGGGAGGCTCTAAATATTTCCTAGTGTTCTGGTGTGCTCGACCAGCGCTCCCTGTTTTTATTTTATTTTTTAGAACTTTTTATTAACATATAAACACAGAAAACCGCTGTGCAGCCCGTGCCTTTTTTTCCCCACCCGACCTGTCAATCAATTCAGTAGGCGTGTCAGCAAATGACCAATCAGTGACCTCAATTTGTCCCGTAGGTAAACGCTCCGCCCTGCTGTTGCTCAAATGACATCAAGAATTTGGAGCGAAAATGCTGGAGCCTTACGTTGAGCTACACTGTGAACTGCCTGCGCGTAGCACGCGCGTGTCGAGCGGCGTTCGGCCCAACGCAGAGCTATACTGCAGGCTTGAGTGAGCTACGTGGTGCACCTCAATTGTTAAGGTGATTGCCTTGATCTGTGACCGCAAGGTTGTCAGTGCTTCTCGCAGTGGCTATCCTTGACATCGATAGTGTAGACTTTGGATTAGGGAGGCTGTCAAGCTAAAGAAGGAGTCCTATTGAGCCTTGTTGGCTGGTGGTACTCCAAAGGCAGCTGAGAAACACTGGAGGGCCAAGCAGGCCACAGCCTTGGCTGTTGCTGAACCAACAGCTCAGATGTGGGAGGAATTTAATGAGGCTTTATATGGAGACTCTTGATCCACTCTAAGAAAATTCTGGCAAACCATCAGGCGGCCGAGGAGGGGAAAGCAGAACTTTACCAACACTGTGTTCAGTGAAGGTGGGCTGCTGTTGACCTCAATCAGTGATGTTGTCAGGAGGTGGAATGAATATTTCTTGAACCTTCTCAATCCCACTGGCATGTCTTCCATGGAAGAAGCTGTCAGTGGACTTTGAGGTTGGTCTGTCCATTACTGTGGCTGAGGTTGCCAAGGAATTAAAAATGTTCCATGATGGTAGGGATCTGGGGGTGGATGAGATTCACCCTGATTTCCTTAAGGCCCTGGATGTTGTAGGGCTGTCTTGATTGACATGCCTTTGCAACATCATGTGGACATTTGGAGCAATGCCACTGGTTTGGCTGACTGGGGTGCTGGTTACCCTTTTCAAAAAGGGGGACCGGAGGATATGCTCCAGGTATAGGGGCATCACTGTTGTAGTGGTACACCTGTCTCTCTGAGACTGTAATGGTACACCTTAGTCTCTAAAAACTCTTAGTGGTACACCTTGTTTCTTTGAAACTGTTTATTCCATTAATTTGAATCAAAGACCAAAATTAAATCACAAGAGACTCTTTAATTTTGTTCTAATTCAAATAATCCAAAGGAATAACCTTCTGTTTTGAAGTATCATCACTATTCTTCAATATGTCTCAGTCAAAGACTCTGCGTAAGTCGAAGGACATGTCAAATTGTACTTTCAGTATTTGTTTAAAGTGTTATAGACGATCAATCAGTTTTAATAAAAAAAACTGGCGCCTGTTTTTCTCTCTGTTTCTAAACACTTTCTCAGTCACTGACTTTATCCTTGAATTATCAGACCGTTGGTTGAACCTTAGATCTAGGAGAAACAATGCAGGTTCCGTCCTGGCCATGGAATACTGGACCAACAGTGGGACACCCTGGACAGGTTGCAAGTCCATCCTAGGACCACATAGAGACAAACCAGACAAACAACAATCTACACTCACTCACACCTATGGACAATTTAGAGATACCAATCAGCCTAACATGCATATTTTTGGTTTGTGGGAGGAAACTGGAGTATCCAGAGTAAACCTATGCATTCACAGAGAGAACATGCAAACTCTACCCTTAAAGGTCCCTGGCTGGGATTTGAACTGGCAACCTTCTCACTGAGAGGCAACAGCTCTACCAACTGATCTAATGTGCCGCCATGTTAGGATTCCATCTCTGCTGTTCGCGAATGATGTGGTCTTGTTGGCATCATCGTGCAATGATCTTCAGCTCTGACTGGAGCAATTTGAAGTTGAGTGTGAAGTGGCTGGCATGAGAATCACCACCTCCAAGTCTGAGGTTATGTTCTCAGTTGAAAAAGGGTGGATTGCTCTCTTTGGGTCGAGGGTGAGGTTCTGCCTCAAGTGGAGGAGTTAAAGTATTTTGGGGCTTTGTTCATGAGTGAGGGAAGAATGGAGAGTGAGATTGACAGATGGGTTGGTGTGCTGTCTTCAGTATTGTAGGCTTTGTGCTGGTCCGTTGTGGTAAAGAGCAAGCTGAGATCTAAGGCAAAGCTCATTGTTTACCAGGTGGTCCACGTTTGTACCCTCACCTATGGCCACAAACTCTGGGTAGTGACCGAAAAACAATATCGCAGATCCAGGCAACCAAAACGAGTTTCCTCTGAAGGGTAACAAGACTCTCCCTTAGAGCTAGGGTGAGAAGTTCAGTTATTTGGGTGGGATGCAGAGTAGAACTGCTGCTTCTCCACATTGAGAGGACCCATTTGAGGTGGTTAGGGCATCTGGTATGGACACTCTTTGGGAGGTGCTTTGGGCATGTCTATCAGAGGAAACCCCAGGGAAACCCAGGATACAGTATGCTAGAGAGATGTCGCTCGGTTGGCCTGGGAATGCCGTGGAATCCTTTCACAAGAGATGGAAGAGATGGCTGTGCAAAGAAATGTCTGGACCTCCCTGCTCAAGTTGCTGCCCACACGACCCAACTTCGGAACAAGCGGAAGATAATGGATGGATGAATGGATGGATGGACAGATGGACTCACACAGAAACATCAGCAAAAGCATTAGTGTTACCCTTTATGTTTTCAATGCATGTGACAGTACACCATCAGGAGGACCATGCCACATCAGTTTTATGTTTGCTCAATCATCATGCGCCAATCATGCTCTGTTTTTGCATAATTGGGGAACACATTGCATTCTTAACACACCTTTAAAGACTTAATCAAGATCTTGCAAAGACAATTGACATTTTGGGGGATTTTTTAAATGAGGTCATCATGCAGTGTGAATGGGGAGACTGTGTCAGATGGTAAATTAACTGAGCTTTTATGGCAAATGGACTGTACTTATATAGCACCTTTCTATCTTATTGAGATACTCAAAGCACTTTACACTACAATCTGTGTCCTCATTTACCCATTCATACAGCACTCTACTATCTACAAAGCTAATTGAACAAATAATTCTAAAGAGACCTGTTGGTGCTTTATCACATTCATACACACATCGGAGGCAACGAGTGATTCAGTGTCTTGCCCTGAGACACTTCGACATGCGACTACTGGTGGATTCAAACCCCCATGATTTGCATTGGAGGACGACTGCTCTAACTACAGTACTCATTCACAGCCGCCCTTTTATGAGCAGTGCATTAACCCACCTGTAGAGATAATCTGTGTGGTCTTGATCCAGCTCGTTGCCAGTGTCTCCTGATGTGTAACTAGTTTCATGTTGGGACTCGGTCATCACTTGAGCAGCAGGGACGGATTCATCATCCTTCCACTGTTCTCTCTTCACATGAGAAGGAAGCTTCTGGACACTCTCTACCTCGTATGAGCTGCTGCAGAAAACTGTGGCTCTGGTGTTCTGGTACAGAGGCTCATTGTCGTGACTCATACTATTCTTTGTACAAAAACTAGAAAAAGCAAGAAATAAATTGCACAAAGATCAGAAAACACATCACTATTGTTTCCTAATTTGTATTTTTCTTTAAAAAAAATTGTTTATACAATTTACGGTAACTATTAGACGTGCTATTTTAGCCATTCACGTCTATTCTTCAGCTCATAGTATAATAGCACTATCCCACCGTACGACCCCCACGTTCGAAGCCGGCTCTTTTATCACAGGTGGAGAGAAGAGGTGCGCCAACATGAATAACAGCAGAAAAGAGTAAAGTTTAACCATTTAATTTCTATTGAGGCAGATAAAATGTACAGGTTTACAGCGCTGTGACTTCGTCCAACCCGCCACAATCCAGAACTGGAAAAGAAGTGCTGACCTACTGAAGAAATGTGGCTTTCTTCTACTCTAGACTCCTCCCCTTAAAGGAGATGGGAGCTCTGCCTTTCATGCATCAGTTTTATTTATGTGTGCCAATAAGGCTTATCTGGTTCAATCTAAGCGTTTTTGGGTGTTTGTGTGCAACTGTCCTTATGTGCATGCAGCAGATAAACAAAATCCTCTCCTAATATGGCAAATGGCTTCAGGTAGCTGCAGAAGTCTGACTGACTTCCAGTTTTCTCTTCAACACTGTAACATCATGTGTGGACGTACGTAAAAGCACCCATAGGTGGGTGCTATGGCTCTTTTTGAAACATATACTTAAAAAAATTGTCATTTACAAATAATTCCCCAATTGGAAATGCATGGAAATCTTTTTAGCTTCTTCAAATACATTGTTTTCATTGAAGTTTGCTTCATCATGCTCCCTTTATTTTTGTCTTCTATTTTGTCTTCCTATGCTACTTTGAGTTTTAGCTACTGTACTTTCTATATTTTATGTCTACTTTTACCCTTAAGCTAGCCATTTGCTAACCTTTAGATTTTACCCAGCTTTTTTATTATTAGTATTACCATGTTACCTGCAGCCTGGCTAGCGCAGGACATCATCAACTTTTCTAATTGGGATTCTTCACCTGTTCCCTACATCATTGGAAGTACAGGTAGTTCTTGACTTACGACGGAGTTCCGTTCCTATGCTCCGTCGTAACTCAAATTTCGACGTAACTTGAAACATACGTCCAAACTGCACCTTATACGTGCAGACCATATTTTACCAAGCACTTAGCCTATCCTAACACAGTACCCTACATAATTATCAAAAAACACATACATTTCAGAGCCATAATGAAGGGACAAAAATAGTTAATTTCCCACTCTGGACTGCTGGTGAAGCCTTTCCTCCTTTCCTCCCTCCCTTCTCTGGATTCTGCATTTGTTTACGTTGTAAAACCGCCGTCCATAAAAGAGCTACTTTTCCACAGCTGCTGCCTGTCCAGCTTGGTCCAACAAGTTTTGTTTTGTTTTTTGAATGTCCAGAGGACCAGACTTAGCTTTTTTAGAGAGTACAGGGCAAGCTGTAGCCTCCGTAGCTACCGCAGCTAAACCGGAAACTGCCAGAAATTGCCGGAGACTGCGTAAATCAGCTTCAAAATAAAAAAAAATGCAAAATATTATTATTTCTTTTAATGGGAGGTGCGTCGTAACCGCGAAACGTCGTAACTCGAGACCGCCGTAAGTCGAGGACTATCTGTAATCGTCTTCTCCATCGGGGTTTTACATGTCGTAACTTCTCTTCGGATGTGTGGAGTTTGATCTACGTGCTGCTGTCAGCTGATGTGAGTGCTACCAATCTGCCATTGCTGCGTATGGCACTTTTCAATGTGTGCTCCCTCAGCAACGTCTTTTGCCCTAAATTATCTTTTCAATAAGGAGTCTGTCAATTTTATGTTTCTGACTGAAACATGGCAGCTATGTATGGATTATGTTCATCTGTGGGAACTCTGCCCAGAAAACTGCTCTGTGCTCGGGACCCCACATAAAGCATGTCGGGGCGGTGGTTTAGTGGCAGTGTTTAAAGATTGCTTTTCCTGCAGACTTGTTAATCCATCTTCCTTCTCTGCATTCCAGATGCAAACAATTAAAGTTGGCCTTTTGAAAACATTTATAGTATTTTAGTTTACCATCCTCCAGGTGTGTTTTTGTCTGAATTCAGCGAGTTTCTTTCGTCCTTCATTAAACTGGACAATGTTTTAATAATGGGAGATTTTAATCTACACATTGACAGTTTTACATATGCTGCGGCCGCTGATCTCATCTCAATTGCTGACTCTTTTCATTTTACTCAGCATGTGTGCGTCCCAACACATAAACAAGGCCATATGACCTTGTTTTTTCTTTAGACCTCAATGTGAAGAACGTCTCTGTGGAGAATATTCTTTTAAGTGATCACAGCGAGCTGTATATATTTTAATGTGTCTGTTAATGTTGATCCAGCTCCTCCTATATGTTTGATTCAAAGGCGGATCATGACTGATCACACTCCTCAAGCCTTCTCTTCTCTTTTTGATTTTGTATCTTTAGATTTCAATGCGATGAATGTGGATGCATTTCTTTTGTCTTTTAATACACATTGTAATAACATTTTGGACAAAATTGTACCTTTTAAACAAAGTACTGTCCTGTGCACAAATTGTCCGTGGATAAATATGGAAATCCTTAAAGGTGCAGTCTGCAGTTTCTGTAGAACGTAGCACTTAGAAAAATTTTCAACAGGCAAAGCATTCTGATCCCTCCCCCTCAGAGCCATATATGGCTCTGCTCCCCCTTGCTCTGCTGAAATTCAAATTCAAGCTCTGTTTTTATTGGCTGATTCAAATTCAAGCTCTGTTTTTATTGGCTGGTTAACGGCGGGTCACTGTGGCTTTTTAGAAATGCTTTTAGTAACACCTGGAGAAGCAAGGGGACTATAGTTTTTTCAAAGATTACTTTGTCTAACATCAGTCTGTCAGGAGATAGTGACAAAGTGAAGAAATATGTTAAAATATATTTTTTTTAAACTTACAGACTGCACTACAGAAACTGCAGACTGCACCTTTAACGAGGAGAGTTTTTCTAAAGGCTGAATGACAGTGGAAAAGCTCTAAGCTTGAATTTCATAGTCTCTATCTTAAGGAACTGATCAGCTCTTTAAACGATATGCTTAAAAATGCTCGAATCAATTATTTTACAAACATTAATAAATTAAAAGGACATTTTTCTAAAATCCTATTCAACACAATTAACAACATTGTTTCTTCATCTCACCCTTCTACAAGTGCTTTTACTAACACAGACTGCAACCTCTTATAATTTCATTGACAAAGTTGCTGCCATCAGGACCTCTATCTCTCCCATATACGCGTCTGGTCTCTCCTCTTACTTTTGATATATGGTCATCTTTTACCCCATTGTCACTACAAGAAATCCCAGCACTGCTGGGTTGAAAGAAAAGGTCATCTAGCCCACTCAATGTCTTCCCTGCATCCTTTTTCATGACCATAGTCAACTGTATTGCCCTAGTGTTCTTAATCTGATTAACCTCTCCCTTTCTTTTGGCTCTGTGCCATGTCTTCAAAAAAAGCTGTTTTCTGTCCACTACTAAAAAAGACACACCTGGACCTTTCTCTTCCTGACACATCTCTAAGCTACCATTTTTTTTAAATCAAAAATCCTTGAGAAGGCTGTAGCAGAACAACTGAACCGCTTTTTGGAGGTATCATGGATACTTTTCAATCTGGTTTTTGTAAATGGCACTCTACAGAGACAGCGTTATTAAAATATTCAAGTGACATGCTGATGGCGGCTGTCTCTGGTCACTTTTCTGTGCTAGTTTTATTAGACTTAACATCAGCTTTCGACACTGTATACTGTTCTTATGTTCTATATACCGGTACTGTTCTTATTAACAGACTGAGAGACTTGTTTGGCATCTCCGGCACTGTATTAAACTGGTTCACCTTTTACTCACCTGAAAGGTCTTTTTCTGTTTAATTTTTTAATTTTTATGAACCAGGTTAATTTAGTTAGTGCACCACTGTCTTGTGGGGCACCTCAAGGTTCAGTTTTGGGCCCAATCCTCTTTTTATTGTATTTATATCCTCTGGGGGTTATCCTAAAATGCTATAAAAATTTGTCTTATCATCTGTATGCTGATGACATTCAATTGTGTTGCTCTTTTCAAACTTCCGAGATGTACAAACTGTCTGAACTCAACAATTGTCTGTCTGAAATCAAATCATGACTGGAAAACAACTCTCTTCAGTTAAATGCAAACAAAACGGAAACGTATTATTTTCCCTGATGATAAGATTCCTTTAATCAAACAACATTGTGCGTCTTTAGCCCCTTCCATGAAAACTTGTCTCACAAATTTGGGTGTCATCTTGGACAGTTCTTTGTCTTTTGAAAAGCATTGTAAAATTCTTGTTTGGAACTGTTTTTATCACTTAAGGAACTTCAGTAAGTTGAAACCTTTTTTGTCACAGACTGAGCTAGAGATGGTTATTTATGCTTTTATTTCCTCCCGCTTAGACTATTGTAATAGTATTTTTATCTGTTTTAATAAAACCTCCCTGGCTCGCCTTCAGTCTGTACAGAATACTGCAGCAAGGCTGCTGACTAAAACTGACAGAAGAGTGCACATAACTCCTGTTCTTGCCTCCCTGCACTGGCTTACTTGAAGATTAACTTTAAAATTTTGGTTTTAACTTTCAAGGCTATCCACGGCACAGCTAAATACATTCTTGACCTTGTGGATCATTTAGCTCCATCTAGGACTCTGAGGTCTTTGAGTCAAATGTTATTGTCTGTACCCCAAACCCATTTTATAAACCGTGGAGACCGCGCTTTTTGGGCGGTGGCTCCAAGGCTCTGGAACACCTTCCCACTGCACAGACTCCACAGACTCTTTTAAGAAACAACTAAAGACATTTTTATTCAGACAGGCTTTTGCTTAATGTTTTTTCTGTTTGTTTATTTAGTTTTAACTGTCATGCCTTTTGAAGCACTTTGTGATTCACAGTACAGTACTGTATATGTCTGTGAAAGGTGCTATAGAAATAAAGTTTTACTTACTTACTCGTCAAGAATATTTGATCAATTGCATTGAGAGACAAGCTGACCAGATGCATTATTTACAATTTGGAGGATATGTAGTGAGAGGCTCCAATAATAATCACAAGACCAAGAGCAAAGCAGAAGGGAGGCAGGAGGGAAAAGTATCCGTCCTCATCGAGAGCAAGCAGGAATAGTATGTCAGGTTGTCAGTGCAGCTACAGCGTGTGCTCCCATTACATCATTACCTGCAGTGTCCCATCAGTGCAGAGCAAATTTGGCAGAAGGGCCTTCTCTGTCATGGTCAGCGGCCCCTGCTGACCCCCCAATCGGCCCTGTCTCACTCCCTCCTGCAATTGTTTTCAGCCCTTCTTGCCATAGTTTCTCTTCCCCTGCTTTTTAATGCTTATCACCTATCTCCAGCTAACGTTTACTCCTTCCTAGCCACACAGCCCTTGTTTCTCACAGCAATCAGCCCTGATTCCACTCACCAGTTCACCTGCTGTGTACCCTTTATAAGCTCCATTCTCACTCTCCACCAGTGCTGAATTATTAAACCTCTCATGGTCCCTGATAGTGAAGCCTATCTTGTCTCATGCCTTGTTGCCTTGCCTTGACCCCTCACCTGTTTTTTGACCCCTTGCCTTGCCTGACCCTTTTGGATTTAATCTACTCATCTGACCATGGTTTCTGACTCTGGGCTTTCCACATTGACTACGCTTTTGGATCACAACGCAGTTTCTGGTTTCTCGTCTCTGCTTCCCCGTGTTTGACTTTTGCTATGACTATTGGACCACGAATTTGGATGGCCCCACCACAGACCACAAACAGCTTCATCCTGCTCCGCTGCTGCAGACAACAGCTCCTGCCACATACAGACTGAGAAGGTCAGTGACTTTTAGTATTTTCATAGAATCCCCTCATCCTTGCCAAAGTCACTAACCTCTCTGTCTTTTAAGATTGGACTCCCACCTGGACCCTGACCCTTCTACCCAGCAACTAGCAGCAATAATAAATAAGAATTAGGCCCGAGCAGCTAAGCGCTGCGAAGGCCTATTGTAATTGTACCGTTTCTTTTTTTTATTATTATTTTTATTCTGTTCCCAAATGAAGTGGCCTTTTGGGGGCTTTATCATATATGAAAACTCACCAAATTTGGCGGACTCGTCAGGACTGGTGAAAAATTACGTATTTTGGGGGCGTGGCAAAAATCGCCACAGAAACGGCTCAAGAGCGCCCCCTAGAAATATTCAAAATACCCTCCGCCTGACCTTAGTTTGACGTAGAATCATGAAATTTGGTACACTTGTCCAACTCACCAAGATGCACAGAAAACCCTCTGGCACCAACGTTGTACAATAAATGGGAAGGCGGCCATTTTGGAACAATGACCAAATTTTTACACCTTTTTGGCCGTTTACAGCCTCCGCATTTGAACGAACTCCTCCTAGGGATTTTGAGCGATTTACTTCAAACTTGGTTAATATGTACTTAAGACATGGGGGAGTAAAAGTTTATCATAATCTCGCGTTTTCATGTATGTTAAAGGGGCGTGGCCAGGCCTCAAAATTAGACATCTCGCCATAAAAAACGAAACGCTAATAGAACCTACACGAAAACTGTCTAATACATCAAACCTTCAGTTATTGACCCTTATCCGGTCCCCCGCAAAACTGTATGGTCAAATCAAGACATCACTTAAGCCACGCCCCCTGACAACAGGAAGTGTAAAGTTTTACGTTGAACGGTCCATATCGGACCCCTGTTACCTAATCAGTGTGGCATTGTGTCCAGTGACCGAAGACATGTTGGTGTAACAAGCTTTCCAATACTGTTCGTTTTGGGTGGAGCAAGTGGGCGTGGCGACATGGCGAAGTAAGACGTAACGCCATCACCATACGTTTGGATCTAAAATCCACAGATTTGATCCGAAAAGTACCAAAATCAGTATGATCGATCATTGCCCACCCCTTGAACAGGTGATTATGCTAATTAGCAAATTGCTACAGAAACGGCTCAAGAGCGCCCCCTAGAAATTTTCAAAATACCCTCCGCATTGACCTTAGTTTGACGTAGAAGTATGAAATTTGGTACACTTGTCCAACTCACCAAGATGCACAGAAAACCCTCTGGCACCAATGTTGTACAATAAATGGGAAGGCGGCCATTTTGGAACGATGACCAAATTTTCACCCCTTTTTGGCCGTTTACAGCCTCCGCATTTGAACAAACTCCTCCTATGAATTTCGCTCGATTTGGTTCAAACTTGGCCAGTTTCTTCATAAGGCACGGGGGAACAAACAATATCAAAATTGTGCGTTTTCATGAATGCTGAAGGGGCGGGGCCAGACGTCAAAGTTGGACATCTCGCCATGAAAAACGAAACGCTTACAGCTCTTACACGAAAAAAGTCTAATACATCAAACCTTCAGTTATTGACCCACATCCGGTCCCCCGCAAAACTGTATGGTCAAATCATGACATCACTTAAGCCACGCCCCCTGACAACAGGAAGTGTAAAGTTTTACGTTGAACGGTCCATATCGGACCCCTGTTACCTAATCAGCGTGGCATTGTGTCCAGTGACCGAAGACATGTTGGTGTAACAAGCATTCCAATACTGTTCGTTTTTGGTGGAGCATGTGGGCGTGGCGACGTGGCGAAGTAAGACATAACGCCATCACCTTACGTTTGGTTCTAAAATCCACAGATTTGATCCGAGGAGTACCAAAATCAGTATGATCGATCATTGCCCACCCCTTGAACAGGTGTTTA
Source organism: Garcialebias charrua (assembly GCA_038048925.1). Lineage (NCBI taxonomy): Eukaryota > Metazoa > Chordata > Actinopteri > Cyprinodontiformes > Rivulidae > Garcialebias > Garcialebias charrua. The sequence continues at coordinate 32,260 of JBBPBX010013236.1, read as the reverse complement.
TGCTAATTTGCAAATCGCTACAGAAACGGCTCAAGAGCGCCCCCTAGAAATATTCAAAATACCCTCTGCATTGACCTTAGTTTGACGTAGAATCATGAAATTTGGTACACTTGTCCAACTCACCAAGATGCACAGAAAACCCTCTGGCACCAATGTTGTACGATAAATGGTAAGGCGGCCATTTTGGAACGATGACCAAATTTTCACACCTTTTTGGCCGTTTACAACCTCTGCATTTCAACGAACTCCTCCTAGGGATTTCGCTCGATTTGATTCAAACTTGGCCAGTTTCTTTATAAGGCACGGGGGAACAAATGTTATCAAAACTGTGCGTTTTCATGCATGCTGAAGGGGCGGGGCCAGACCTCAAAGTTGGACATCTCGCCATGAAAAACGAAACGCTTACAGCTCTTACACGAAAACTGTCTAATACATCAAACCTTCAGTGATTGACCCACATCCGGTCCCCTGCAAAACTGTATGGTCAAATCATGACATCACTTAAGCCACGCCCCCTGACAACAGGAAGTGTAAAGTTTTACGTTGAACGGTCCATATCGGATCCCTGTTACCTAATCAACGTGACATTGTATCCAGTCACCGAAGACATGGTGGTGTAACAAGCTTTCCAGCACTGTTCGTTTTGGGTGGAGCAAGTGGGCGTGGTGACGTGGCGAAGTAAGACGTAACGCCGTCACCATACGTTTGGTTCTAAACTCCACAGATTTGATCTGAGGAGTACCAAAATCATTATGATCGATCATTACCCACCCCTTGAACAGGTGTTTATGCTAATTAGCAAATAGCCTCCATAGCGCCCCCTAGATTATTCAAACTGTTGTATCTCAGTGATACATCATCCGATCTGAACCAGATTTATTGTGCATCATCAGTGAGCCCTTGTGGACACATTGATATGGTGGGCTAACATTTGACTCAAGTGCGCCCCCTACATTATTTCTATAGTTATATCTCAGTGATACATCATCCGATCTGCACAAGATTTATTATGCTTTATCAGTGAACACTTCGACACACATTGATAATGTTATGTAAATTTTTACTCCATAGCGCGTAGTGGTTAGGGCGTTTGACTTGGGACCCGAAGGACGCGGGTTCGCGTCCCGGCCACTACACATCTTGGGGTGTCTATGAGTGCACACCTATTTCTCCAGCTCCCCGAGCGCCTTCTATGGCTGCTCACTGCACCGCCTGGTAGGTGGTTGGGTTAAATGCAGAGACGAATTTCGTCTGTGTATGGGAAACATACGCAGATGACAAGATTAGACAATTATTATTATTATTATTATTATATTATTACTACAGTTATATCTTAGTGATACATTATCCGATCTGCACGAGATTTATTATGATTCATCAGTGAACACTTCTACACACATTGATAATGGTATGTAAATTTTTACTCCATAGCGCCCCCTGTATTATTACTACAGTTATATCTTAGTGATACATTATCCGATCTGCACGAGATTTATTATGCTTTATCAGTGAACACTTCGACACACATTGATAATGTTATGTAAATTTTTACTCCATAGCGCCCCCTATATTATTATTACAGTTATATCTTAGTGATACATTATCCGATCTGCACGAGATTTAATGTGATTCATCAGTGAACACTTCTATACACATTGATAATGGTATGTAAATTTTTACTCCATAGCGCCCCCTATATTATTATTACAGTTATATCTTAGTGATACATTATCCGATCTGCACGAGATTTAATGTGATTCATCAGTGAACACTTCTATACACATTGATAATGGTATGTAAATTTTTACTCCATAGCGCCCCCTATATTATTACTACAGTTATATCTCAGTGATACATTATCCAATCTGCACGAGATTTATTGTGCTTTATCAGTGAACACTTCGACACACATTGATAATGGTATGTAAATTTTTACTCCATAGCGCCCCCTATATTATTACTACAGTTATATCTTAGTGATACATCATCCGATCTGCACGAGATTTATTGTGCTTTATCAGTGAACACTTCGACACACATTGATAATGGTATGTAAATTTTTACTCCATAGCGCCCCCTATATTATTACTACAGTTATATCTTAGTGATACATTATCCGATCTGCACGAGATTTATTGTGATTCATCAGTGAACACTTCTACACACATTGATAATGGTATGTAAATTTTTACTCCATAGCGCCCCCTATATTATTACTACAGTTATATCTCAGTGATACATTATCCGATCTGCACGAGATTTATTGTGCTTTATCAGTGAACACTTCGACACACATTGATAATGGTATGTAAATTTTTACTCCATAGCGCCCCCTATATTATTACTACAGTTATATCTTAGTGATACATTATCCGATCTGCACGAGATTTATTGTGATTCATCACTGAACACTTCTACACACATTGATGATGGTATGTACATTTTTACTCCATAGCGCCCCCTGTATTATTACTACAGTTATATCTTAGTGATACATTATCCGATCTGCATGAGATTTATTGTGCTTTATCAGTGAACACTTCGACACACATTGATAATGGTATGTAAATGTTTACTCCATAGCGCCCCCTATATTATTACTACAGTTATATCTTAGTGATACATTATCCGATCTGCACGAGATTTATTGTGCTTTATCAGTGAACACTTCGACACACATTGATAATGTTATGTAAATTTTTACTCCATAGCGCCCCCTATATTATTACTACAGTTATATCTCAGTGATACATCATCCGATCTGAACCAGATTTATTGTGTATCATCATTGAGACATTGTGGACACATTGATATTGTGGTTTAACATATGACTCCAGAGCGCCCCCTAGATTATTCAAACTGTTATATCTCAGTGATACATCATCCGATCTGAACCAGATTTATTGTGCATCATCAGTAAGCCCTTGTGGACACATTGATATGGTGGGCTAACATTTAACTCAAGTGCGCCCCCTACATTATTTCTATAGTTATATCTCAGTGATACATCATCCGATCTGAACCAGATTTATTGTGCATCATCAATGAGCCCTTGTAGACACATTGATTTTGTGGTTTGACATATAACTCCATAGCGCCCCCTAGATTATTCAAACTGTTATATCTCAGTGAGACATCATCCGATCTGAACCAGATTTATTGTGCGTGTGCACCCCTGGTGCGGAGTAGACACGAGAGACTTCGAAATGGCGACCGAGCGGACGAGCTGGAGCTCGCGCGGTCGCCTCAATAAGGTCGGAGCGGCGCTAAGCTGCGAGGGCCTCAATGCTGCTTGCAGCTTTAATTGTTCTTGATTTTGCACTCCTGTGTCTGGCTTATTCTGAATCCAAAAACCCATTTGTGACATTCTCTTAATCTTAAATTGAAGCCCATACGGTCCAAAAATCTCATTGAGACTGTAATACATGTGTTCATAACATCCAGACTCAATTACTGCAATGTGCTTCTTTGTGGAATCAGTTTGACCTCCACTGCACAATTACAACTGGTCCAAAATTCTGCAGCCCGATTTTAAACCGGTACAGGCAAAAGAGAGCACATTACACCAGTTTTGGCCTCCCTGCATTGGCTCCTGGTTCACTGTCGAATTCAGTTCTAAATCCTTCTGTATGTTTTCAAATCTCTGAACAATTCTGCCTCCTCTTATCTCGCTGAGCTGCTGCAGCCATATGTCCCACAGCGCTCTCTGAGGTCAGCAGATCAGACGATGCTTCTATTGGTTCCAGTAACTCGTCTTAAGCTCAGAGGTGACAGGGCCTTCTCTGTTGCAGGTTCAAGACTGTGGAATGAGTTATCGCTGCATGTCAGGCAGGCCCCCTCCCTCACAGTTGTTAAGCCTCACTTAAAACCCCACTTTTATTCCCGGCCTTTTGACACCGTGGTTTTGTTTTTAATCTGTATTCAACAATGTTAGCCATTTAATTACTATATTTTTTCCATTTTGATCTTTGTATTTTTTTTGCTGTGTGCTTTGCTTGTTTGTTTCTGCTGTGCAGCTCTTTGGTTGGCCTTGCTGCTGTTTTAAATGCTTTATAAATGAAGCGGTATGGTACGGTACTCTGCTCTTGCAACCTGGAATACCTTGTCAAAAGATCTGACGCTCGCAACTTTGCCCTCCCTAAGGGACTTTAAACATCTGGTAAGTCATGGCAAAAATTGATGCAGGTATGTTCCTGTTTTTGGTATCATATACCATTTTATAATGTAGCATGCTTTTGTTTTATATTACTTCTTTTATATACTTTTCATTTTATATGCTTGCAGCATGTAGCTGCACTGCTCTAATTATGACCCTCGACCCTTATTCATCTTTCAGACTCACCATGAGTTGTGTGCTTTAAAATTACCTCTGACTTCAATAATGTCTGATGTTTTTCTACACATTTCTCATCAGGGACACAGAGTCAGCTACAGTCTGACAAATGTTTACCTTATTGAAGTTTGTTTTATTTGATTAACAAGTGTGAACATGAATAATTTTGATTGTTGTTTTCAGTCGAAAATGGTTCATCTGTGGACCACATCCGAGAGGTCATGCCAAGGTCCACTCGTTCAACTCCTGAGCAGATAAAAATGTTGCTCAGCTACAATTGTTAGAAGTAAATAACTGCAGAAGATGAAGCCTTTTTCTACTGCAAGACAAGAAAATGTAGCAATATGAAGGAAAGAGATGGAGGAAGAAGGGTGAACTTTTCTCCATCCCCTTCACTACATTTGTTTTATTTCTTTAGCTCTCGTTAAAGTGGGGCACCAGCTGGTCAGTTTACTGACAAACAACAACTTATTCACCCTTTAATCATCAGAACCAGTCACTGAAGTAGAATCCGTTAATTACAGGGAGTTTTATATCATAACACATGAATATTCATCAGAGTGAAGCGACCAAAGTTGTCTTTGGAGTTTTATTACAAAAATAATCAAACTAAAATCAACAACAATAATAACAACAACAACAATAACAATGAATCAATCTAGGGTTAATTCTCTTATCTAAGGCAAAATTGACTCTTTGAGCAGGAATTATTTCAGTTTTTGTAAGGATTGTGCCCTTTGCTGGGCCTTCCTTGTCTGTTCTCCTTTTTGTTAATCATCCCCGATCTGTCTCATGCCCAGGAGTTCATAATTTGTCTCGTCTTGTCTATGAGTATATAAGCCCTGTTCTGTGTCTCAGTCATTGTCGGTGCATCGTCGGATATCCTCCTGTGTCCCTCACGTCTATCTATCATCCTCGGAGACTCTGTCTGCACCACTGGGTTTAGTCTTGTCCTTCAGAGCAACTCCTGACAGTTTTATACACGCATGAATTTGGACAAAGTTTGGCTATTTTAACAAATAGTTACTTTGGATTTTTGGTTGAAAGAAGTTGTTTAATCTGATCAGATTAAGTCATTTATCATCACTGCAAGCCAGGAAATGAGTTACCAAGTTGCATCAGCTTAAAATGGCATAACCAGACCAAGGCATCATGTCACCAGGTTCTGCTCCTTACCGGGTCAGTAATGAAGGCACCAGGTCACTTGTTTTTCTGGGGTTCTCTGGTGGATCAAACCAGGATACACCATGAGGAGGACTTGCCAGGAACTGTCCATGGTAGCTTACTATCACTGTGACAGCTTCAGGGGTCTGAGGGAAATAGCTGATGAGAAGGTGCACCGTCCATCGGTACCTTCTGCACGTTTGGACTTCAAGCCAAGAACATGAGTCTTGCAGTGGAAAAAGGCTTCATCTTCTGCAGTTATTTACTTCTAACAATTGTAGCTGAGCGACATTTTTATCTTCTCAGGAGTTGAATGAGTGGACCTTGGCGTGACCTCTCGGATGTGGTCCACAGACAAACCATCTTCCAGTTTGGAGCCGGAGACGATCTGCTCATTCCAGGGGTCTAAGGTGAACTGCTTTTTACACAAAGGATCTTTGTGCAAAACAACAGCTCTGAGGATATTATTTTGACTAACTAGGGAACATTTTGACTCCCCTCTGAAGAAAACAGCTTCAGCTCAATGTCTGCTCATGACAGGTGTCTCTGAAGGAATAATCACTTTCTAAAAAAACAGAATAGAGAAATCTGATAAATCTCAATCTGGTCATCATGTCCAGATGACCAGATTGAGATTTATCAGATTTGATACCTGGATTATTGAGTATGAACTTTCTTGTTAGAATAGAGAAATATGTTATCCACATTGTAATATTTTACATGATTTCATTATACTGATTGAGAACAACAATCAAAATTATTAATGTTCACACTTTTTAATCAAATAAACAAACTTCATTAATGATATGTTTTTCTTTCTTAGAAACAGAGAAAGAATAAGGTAAAAATTAGTCAGACTGTAGCTGATTCTGTGTCCCTGATGAAAAATGCGTACAAAAACAGCAGACATTATTGAAATCAGAGGTAATTTTAAAGCACACAACTCATGGTGAGTCTGAAAGATGAATAAGGGTCAAGGGTCATAATTAGAGCAGTGCAGCTTCATGCTTTATATGAATCTTTATTGTTGTGTGTACCTCATTTGTGTTTTTGTTTAAAACGGGTCTCTCTTGTAAATGAGTCCTAGTCACTCAATGAGACTAACCTGTAGAAATAACGGTTGAATGAATGAAAATGCAATTTTTCTAGTTCTGTCCTGAGAATTAATGGTCTAACTGTGTGTGGTTTTTCTTCCAGTGTCCTGCTCATAGAACCTGGGCCAAACTGCAATGTTGTTGCATCCGCTCACCTGTTGCTTTTACAGCTCCCCTCACTGTGGACGCTGACAGCTTTGTTGCTGTAGGAAACCACATTGTTCTCTGCCTGTAGGTCAGGCGCTGCTCTCTCAGATACAACAACAGTCGGAGCCTGCTGGACCTGAAACAATGCCAGTAAAATCAAACTCTCAACTTGTTAATTTAATGACAGGAGTTGTAGTTAATGGCTTTTTCCATGCATATATTTGAACTGTTGAAACACAAGGCAGCTCGTTATAATTTACTGCTGAAGGTGAAAGGGAGATATTGTTTTTGATTGTGTTTGTTGATGATTATTGTAGTTTAAAACTGTCAAAAAAGCTGACTGGAGATATGCATTTCTTCATGGAACGTGAGACCTTATGTTTGAGATTCCTACCTTTTCTCTTTATTTATATTTTTATTTGCTGTGGTATAAATGAAAATTTATCATAAAACATTGGGATATTACTTATTTGCCTTTTTTGTCTTATGTGCAGAAACCTCTTCACGGTTTGAATCATTTAGTGCCACCGCATTGTAGAGATTCGCACAGCAACACAGAGGCAACTCAAACCTTTTTATACATTATACATGACACATACATTATACATGCTTCCCTCCAAGGCAACCGTCTTCACTGCAACACAAGAATGGCCCAGAACAGGGTCTGCATGTCAGTGGAGAAACTTGCCACACGATAGGTAGAATGTAGGCCAAGACCTCTCTGAATAAACTGATTGTATGCAAGTCTTCATTTTCCACAAGTTAATGCGAACACCAAACACTATGTTGCTTTAATAAATTAAAGGCCTAGCGTTCAATGAGGGTATACATATTGCCCGCCCCGCCACCTCATGCCACAGTTTTTAACTAATCATCTTATGACGAGAAAATGAGAGTTGTCAGTGTTTGGGCCCTGTTTTGACAGTGCCAATTTTGAATGAAACCATACATTTTCTGTTTTGTTTTTTGTGATTTATGTACACAACAACAGCACTTGTTTCCTCTGACACTAAAGTTGTTTGAATACAGGTTTCAGAGCAAGTTATTTGGGAAACCCCCGCAATAGTGTAAAATGCTGCATGCACATTATGGACGGCTAAAATCAATAGTTTTTGTGTATGCGCCATAATGTGGCACATAGTAGAGTTTTGTTTGTGCTGCACACTCTTTCCAACATGAAGGAGGGACCCAACCTCATCCATGGTTCAAGCAAATGTTCCTGTATTCACTAATTTGGATGGAACCGTTTTCATTCTCAAGTCACATCTTGCTGAAAGTCTAGCGTCAGTGGTGCAGTAGTTTCAATGACCCCAGCAATGTCCATGCAAAGGCGGTTTTTCTTGTTGATTTGCCACAATAAACACTGAAAAAACAATATCCAGTATTTGAGATCATTCTCATGTAAACAGTTTCAGGACCTTCTGGACTCTTTTAACCTGTCGCAGTCTGTCTCGGGGGCCACCCACAGCCAGGGTCATACACTGTACCTAATCATCTCCCACGGCCTTCACATATCTGCTGTGGAGATCCTGGACACCTGTATTTCGGACCGTTTTCCCATATTATTTGAATTTTCCGCCCCTCTTGCATCGAAAGCTGTTCTCCCAGCACATCTCTGCTGCTCCATCACCCCATCCTCCCAAAGTCAGTTCACTGATGCCTTCAAGAGCACTGACTTATGCTTTTCTATCAGCCTTTCTCTACATCCTGAGGACTTCATCACCTCCTTCCATCACACCTGCACAACGATCATGGACTCCATCGCTCCTCTCAAACAGGCATCTTCAAAAAACAGACCTTCACCATGGCTCAACGAAACGACGCGGGCTCTTCGACAACGTTGCAGAAAAGCAGAGCGAAAATGGAAGCGGGACCGGCTTCATGTATCTCAGGGAATACTGAGAGACTGTCTCTGTGATTATCAAAATGCTGTGAAGCAGGCCAAATCACAGTACCTCTCCAATTTAATCTCCTCCAGCTCCAACCGGCCGAGGACACTATTCAACACACTCCAGTCTGTCATCAATCCATCTGTCAATGTTCTGAAAACTGCCACTCAGTCTACCTGTGACGACTTTCAGAGCTATTTTGTCAACAAAATAGACTCTATCAGGCAGAACATTGTCAGCCCATCAAACACTGTCCAATCATGTGCGTCTGCAATAACCACAGCTGTTTTTGACCAATTTGACCTGGTCTCACTGCCTAACCTCACCAAGGTGGTTCAGCAGATGAAACCAACAAACTGTTCTCTGGACATCATTCCATCAAAAATATTCAAACAGTCCTTTGATGTAATTGGTCCTTGTGTTTTGTCATTTATTAACAGCTGTCTAATTTCAGGTTATGTGCCATCTGCTTTCAAACACGCTGTGGTCAGGCCTCTTCTCAAAAAACCAGGCCTAGATCCTACAGCTCTCTCTAATTTCAGACCAGTTTCCCATCTGTCATTTCTATCAAAGGTCCTGGAAAAGATTGTTTTTACTCAACTTCAATCTTTTCTTGAGCACAACAACCTGTTTGAAAAATTTCAGTCAGGTTTTCGAGCTCGTCACAGTACTGAATCTGCACTGCTCAAAGTGCAGAATGACATTCTTCTGTCCCTGGATGCAAAAAACCCTGTTCTGCTGGTGATGTTAGACCTCTCAGCAGCTTTTGACACCGTTGACCATCAGGTACTAATCAACCGCTTGTCTCAGCTGGTTGGCCTCCAGGGAGCTGTGCTTGAGTGGTTCAAATCTTACCTGACTGGGAGAACCTTTTCTGTCATGATAGGCGATCTGTCCTCCTCTTCATCAACCCCTCTGACCTCTGGCGTACCACAGGGATCCATTCTGGGGCCAGTCCTCTTTTCTCTTTACATGCTGCCATTAGGATCAATCATTGCACGTCATAATCTGGCTTTTCACATGTATGCAGACGATTTACAAATCTATCTGCCAGTCACTCCCAACCCCTCACTCAGTTCAAACACTCTTGTCAACTGCTTAAATGACATTAAGTACTGGCTGTCTCAAAACTTCCTCCACCTAAACACAGATAAAACTGAATGCATTTTATTTGGTGCACCCGATGACACCAGCAACATCCTTCCCAGTCCCAGTGTTGGTTTTCCCCTCCCCCACTTCAACCCGGTGGTCAGAAATCTTGGAGTGCAGCTTGACTCCAACTTAAAGTTTGATAAACAGATCAGTTCTGTTGTCAAGACCAGCTTTTTCCAGCTCCGTCTGCTCTCTAAAGTCAAGTCATTTCTCAGCCGTGGTGATCTGGAGAAGGCCATCCATGCCTTTGTGACCTCCAGACTTGACTATTGTAATGCTTTGTATGTTGGTATTAATCAATCCTCCATCTCCCGTTTACAGCTTGTACAGAACTCTGCCGCGCGCTTTTTGACCAACACACGAAAATATGAACACATCACTCCTGTCCTGTCCTCTCTACACTGGCTCCCGGTTCAGTTCAGGATACAGTTCAAGCTGCTGCTGTTTGTTTTCAAAGCTCTGAATGGACTTGCACCTCTGTACATCTCAGAACTTTTGAAAGTCCATCAGCCCGGCAGAGCTTTACGATCTGCCAGTCAACACCTGCTGGAGGTGCCTCGCTCAAGGTACAAACAATGGGGAGACCGGTCATTTTCTGTTGCCGGCCCAAAAGCCTGGAACAGTCTCCCCCTTGAGCTGCGTGCCACCTCTGATCTGACTCTGTTCAAAACCAGACTGAAGACCCACTTGTTCAAAAAAGCTTTCAGTGTGTAACTTTTATTACTTTTGGTATTTTAGTATGTAGCATTTTTATTTCCATTGCCTTCTTTTATTACTGTTGTTTTTTATTCTATTTTCACTGATTTATTGTTCCAGTTTATTCATCTTTTTATCCTGTTAAGCACCTTGGTCAATGCAAGGCATTGTAGGAAGGTGCTATACAAATAAAGTTTATTATTATTATTATTTATTATTATTATAAACAGGGCCTTTAGTCAAGCATTGTAAATGACATTGTGCACAATCTCATGTGATCATGCAAGATCTTGCAATGTGTATTGGCATTTGGAATGTCATGACTGTCAAGGCTCTTTTACAAAACCCCTTAGGCAGGATCTTAAACCCTATTAGCATGGGATTAATTTTATTTTGGGACCACATGCTATTTGTACTAATTACGGATATTGTCTGTGTTGTTAGTCCCATGCGAATCGGCCATGTCAGTGATTTGTAAAGTAAGAATTCCCCGCAAATTACCTACTATATTTTGCTGAACTCTGAGGTCCTGTGATAATACTAATCCAATGCAAATTGGCACTTCTGTGATTTGGACAGAAATGGGTGGGATCTGATACGCAATTAGGCGGTTTTGTGGGATTCGTGGGTTTTTCTCTGTCACTCACTTTTTCTCCACAACTAATCACCACAACTCAACACACCTACTGCTGCTGGAGGAGACCTGATTAGGAGCTGCATATAAACTCCTGACAGACCTCTCCTCAGCACCGAGACATCAACTACCTTACGGTAACTCCTTTTCAGCCAACTAACCTTTCTGATTACAGCCAGTATTCACTGCCTGTAATTCTCCAGGAGATTCCACTTCCTGCTCTTTCAAGTCCTTCCACGGACCTTATCTCTCCACAGAGATTCTCCTGTGAACCAACGTCTCATCAACGGCAGCCAAAAAACAAAGCATTTTGGGTCAACCTGCTCCTCTTTCCAGCCAATACTCACCTCTTAACTGGATCGCCTCAAAACCCAGGATCCTTCCACTCCTTCTCGGGGCAAACCTATAAACATAAAAACACCCTGTAAAGGCCCAAGTATAGCTCTGCGTTCGGCCAAACACCGCTCGACACCGTTCGAACACAGAGGCACAAGTGTTTGAACGCGGGCATGAACGCGCCAAGCTCAAATTTTACGAAAGTGAACGCAAGCGCGTTGTCGCACAATAAACTGCCAAGCGCCGGACTGTTTTATTTGTGACACAAATGTATTAAATTCCCCTTCTTCATCCCTGATCTGGCCTTTTCTTTAGTTTTTTTGCCAAAAGTTAAGGGATCGCTTCCTCCTCCGTTGACTCCATGACTGAAATGATGAGAAATGAATGAATTTGTCACGAGCAAATTAAACTCGGGTTCAACGTGGCTGCGCAAGGTTCTGCAGATTTCCTGGTATGCTGGACCAGCTCTCCCTGTTTTTATTTTATTTTTTAGAACTTTTTATTAACATATAAACATAGAACACCGCTACGGCTGGCCAGGCTCTTGCCTTTTTTCCCCCCCACCGACCTGTCAATCAATTTAGTAGGCATGTGACCAATCAGCGACCTCAATTTGTCCTGTAGATAAACGCTCTGCCCTGCTGCTGCTCAAATGACATCAAGTATTTGGAGCGAAAATGCGAGCATTAACGCAAGAACGAACGCAAAGCTATACTGTGAACTGCCTGCACACAGAACACGCGCGTAGAGCGGCGTTCGGCCACACGCAGAGCTATACTGGGGCCTTTAATGCCTGGCACTGCACCTGTAAATAAAGATCACTTACCTTTTTGAACTTGACTCTGTCGTTCCTTCTCAGTCTGCTTACTTTGGGGGTCGCCGCTAAATACAATAATGATAGAATGTCCCGGCCAAACAGACCCCTCAAGCAGTACTGAGGAGGTTCAGACTCAGCCAAGATTTAAAGAAAAACTGACTAACATGCTGTGACTTTACATATTATCCTAACCCAGCAGCAAACCACCCAAGACAACCTTCGGGAGCTGGGTGGAATGGTATTTACTCTCCAAAAAGAGATGGCAGCCCAATCCTCCTCAAAAACAAACTGTTCCTGCAGGACCCACGTTCCAGACCATTAGCCGCGCTGATGAACATGTATATGTTTTGAATATGTATATGTTTTGAACATGTATATGTTTTGAATTGCTGCAGCTTAACATTCTCTGCCCCTCTGGATGACTGTGTTTACATTATCACGTTGTATTGGTTTACTGGTGCAATGTTAATAAAAAATCTCTTACCTCTCTTATCTTATCTTATCTCTTATTACTCTGCCTCCAAATGAATCAGATGTATGACCTTCAGAGCTGTTTGAAGGTAACACACTCAAACGTGGATGTTTTATTTTACAATGCAATCTGGCGTTTAATTGAACCCCAGCCACCAATTCTACAGATGCTGTTCGCATAACTTATATTTGTCAGCGCTCTGAAAGGAGAAGCGCTCCAGTGGGCTTATGCTTACCTTCGTAGACATCTTATCAAAACCTTGGCATTTTTCATCTTTCTGAGGGACTTCCTTTGAGTTTTTGCTCACCCCCTGCAGCAGGAGGAGGCCGCTCAAAAACTTTTTACAATTCGCCAAGGAAAAGAAACGGTGGCCAAGTTTGCCATTCACTTCTGCGTCATTGTGGAGGAATCCAAATGGAATGAGACCACACTACGTAGTGCCTTCATTAATGCCTTAAATAAAACATTAAAGATCAACTGGTTGCCAGAGATCTCCCCTTGGATTTGGATGGAGTAATATCTCTGGCAATTAAGATTGATAAAAGAGTTTGTGAAGGTTTGTTGGAGGAGAACTACAACGCCCACAGACACTCGCTACCCAGAAGTACAACTCCCATTCCAGTGGACTCAACTTCCGAACCGAGCCGATGCAAATCGGAAGGACTTGGCTCTCTCCCAAGGAACAACAGCGATCAATGCCAAATCCTGTATGTACTATGGAAGAAATGGTCATGTAATCATTGCCTGTCACCTACAGGTAAAAGACGGAGCCAATCAGTTATCCGGGAGATACTAGTGGGCACAACATCATTAACTCCTGGAAAAAAAATTCAAGTCTGCTGGCGATTCTGTGCATTAATAGTGTCAACTTCCCTATACAATATCCCTATTCCCTATCAATCCCTGATTGATTCTGGCACTTAACAAGACCTTATCAGCCGAAGCCTGGCAGAGGAACTACAAATCCCTGTGGTGAGCCTGACACCAGCCATCACCGTGTCTGCCCTGACCGGACAGAACATATTTTCCATCTCATTAAAAATATTAAATATTCTGTTTGTTGTGTCCGGAAATCACTAGGAACACAGAGAGCTTTTTGTTTTTGATTCCTTCCATCCTCAACTCATTTTGGGCCATCCATGGCTGAGGTTACACAACGCCCAAATTCATTGGACTGAAAATAGGGTTGAGAGATGGACAGAAAAGGGTTCCTCAACTTGCTTCCACTCAGCTATCTCTCCAGGTTCTGTCTCCAGACCCAAAAATGAAGAGATTGATCTCTCAACTGTACCTGCTCTTTACCACACGATGGTGCCAGTCTTTAGCAAATAAATAACATTGTCCTTACCACCTCACAGGCCATATGATTGCTCCACTGATCTACTTCCTTGAGCTCCTCTACCCACAAGTAGACTCTACAACTGATCTGGTCCTGAAAAGGCTACTATGAAGAATTATATAGACAAATCCTTCAAATCAGGCATAATTTGCCCCTGTACTGCACCAGTAGGGGCAGGATTCTTCTTTGTAACCAAGAAAGATAAATCTTTAAGACCATGTATTGATTACAGAGGGTTAAACCAAATAACCATCAAGAATAATCCTCTCCCTCTGATCGACTCAGTTTACGAACAGCTCCAGGAAGCCACCATCTTCACAAAACTAGATCTTGGTAATGCATATCATCTAGTTAGAATTTGTGAGGGCGACGAGTGGAAGACAGCTTTTAAGACCCCGTTGAGACACTTTGAGTATCTTGTCATGCCGTTCGGCCTAACCAATGCCCCTGTGGTGTTCCAAGCTCTTGTAAATGATATCCTTTGAGATTTTCTCAATGAATTCATATTTGTTTACCAAGATGACATACTCATCTACTCCAAGACCAAGGAACAACATGTACAACATGTCAAAGCTGTTCTTCAAAGACTTTAAAAAAACAGCTCTTTGTAAAAGCGGAAAAATGTGAATTACATGCTTCCATTGTCACTTTTCTGAGCTACATCTTTGAGAGAGGACAGGTACAATCTGACCCCGAAAATACTAAGGCTGTTGTTGACTGGCCAGTACCTACTAACCAGAAACAACTACAACGTTTCCTTGGGTTTGCTCACTTCTATTGTTGTTTTATTATACATTACAGTAAAGCGGCCACTCCTTTCCCACAGCTAACATCTACACTCAGAAAGTTTGGCTGGACTCCTGAAGCAGAAGAAGCTTTTACCCAACTAAAACATATTTTTGCTACAGCTCCCATTTTATCACACCCTGATGTCAACAAGCAGTTTATTGTGGAGGTTGATGCTTCTGATTCAGGTGTGGGGACTGTTCTGTCCCAAAAGGTAACCAATGATGGCAAACTCCATCCATGTGCTTCCTTTTCACGTCGGATGTCCATTATTGAGAGCAACTATGACATTGGTGACCAGGAACTACTAGCTATAAAATTAGTATTAGAGGAAAGATGACATTGGTTGAAGGGAGCTGAACTACCTTTTATCATTTGGACTGATCATAAAAACCCAGCTTACCTCTAGGGAGCCCAAAGGCTAAATGTTAGACAAGCCAGATGGTCCCTGTTCTTTGTTAGGTTTAACTTATCTTACACCTACATTCCAGGCTCCTGCAACATCAAGCCTGATGCTCTCTCTCGACAATTCTCCAAGAGCAAAGAGCTGGACTCCCTGGAAGGAATTCTCCCCTCCTCTTGCAAGGTGGGACTGGGCATGGCCCATGGGGGAGGACATCAGAGAGGCACAATGAACTGAACCAGACCGTGGTACAGGCCCCCCTGGAAGGTTGTTTTTTCCTTCTGCAATGGTCGGTAAAGTACTTGAATGGATACATCCGGCCAAATTTACCTGTCACCCTGGAATCAGATGCATGCTACATTTTATTAAGGCTAACTTCTGGTGGCCTAACTTAAATAAAAATGTTAAAGACTTTGTTTCTGTCTGTTTTTCATGCGCTCGGAGCAAACACAGCAACCAACCTCATGCTGGATTACTGCTTCCTCTTCCCACCCCCAGCCAGCCCTGGTCACACATTGCCTTGGACTTTGTCACCGGTCTTCCAACATCAACCGGTAACTCTGTCATCTGCACCATTGCAGACCACTTCTTTAAATCTGCTCATTTTGTCCCACTGGATAAACNCCCGCCCCCAGCCGGCCCGGGTCACACATTGCCTTGGACTTTGTCACCGGTCTTCCAACATCAGACGGTAACTCTGTCATCTGCACCAATGTAGACCACTTTTCTAAATCTGCTCGTTTTGTCCCATTGGCTAAACTACCCTCTGCCATAGAATGGCTCAGTTGATCACTAAACTTGTCTTCGGCCAACATGGTATCCCTCAAGACCAGACCTGGGCATTGTACGGCCCCAGGGCCGCATGCGGCCCTTTGGCTGACTCTGACCGGCCCCCGTAAGGGAGTTACAACAAAAACGTAGTTTCTAATTTTACCTCATTTGTGGACTGCAATGCTTTAATTTTGATGTTTTTTTTAAATTCACGTACAAAATGATGCAATATGTAAATCAAGACATGTGCAATGTGCATGATTGAATTGTTGTCATGAACAAGTCACAAAACAACGTTAGGCCTCAAAAATGTCCATAATGCATGGATAAAGTTTGTTCAAGTCAAACGAGCTGACTTCATTGCTCCATCGCGTAGCAGTGTTTTGTGTTCAAAACACTTTAAAACGGAAGACTGCGAGTCAGCAATGATGCAGGCATTTGGATTTAAGGGAAAACGTGGTACGAGACTGAAGGAAGATGCTGTGCCAACTGTCCATCTGTTAAAAGAAAAAAGTGGAACTACAAAAAGCAAGATACCCTGTGGTTCACTGATAGAGCATGGGGTTCCCGCTCCAAGCCTTTTCTCGACTTGGGTTCGAACCTCACTCGGTTGAAATTATTTTACGTTTGTCTTTTATTGGATTTAAAAAAAGGAGTTTGTGCTAACCACAGGCATAACACAAACTCCTTTTTTTTAATCCAATAAAAGACAAACGTAAAATAATTTCAACCAAGTGAGGTTCGAACCCGAGTCGAGAAAAGGCTTGTAGCGGGAACCCCACGCTCTACCAGTGAACCACGGGGTATCTTGCTTTTTGTAGTTCCACTTTTTCTTTTAACGGTTCGCCCCATTAGAAAATCCTGGCTACGCCCATGACGGAAATAATAAACATACCCCAATGTCTGAGTTAGGCACAAACGTAACTGTGAAGTGTGTACAACTCTACAGCGATAAATAAAAAAGATTAAAACAAAACTGCGACGATTTAAGGGGAGTTCAACTGGTAGAGCGGTGTGTGTCTGCTGGGCACTGTATGTAACCACGCGGGTGACGTGAGGTCCGCTCGGTGTGTCCGCAGATGCAGCCGCGATGACTGTCGGTTCTCAGCTATGAGTGTCCGGGTCTGGGCTCTGTGTGTCCGCGGCTGCAGCAGCGGGTGAAGTGAGGTTTTAGCACTGAAATCATCATCACTCTCATAAACCTCCATCGCGAACTCACTCCGTGCCTTCTGATTGGATCCTTCACTTACGTCATTCCGGAGTTCGGCAATCTTCGGCGGGGTTTCCGGATGCTTCCGGGACTCCGTTGTTTTTTAATTTATTTTTTATTTACACTCGCCTGACCCAAATGCAAAAATGAAAATAGACATCATATTCTACTACAGTAATTGTCCAATGTGGTGAATTGTTACTGTCACGGTGGGTGTTGTCCTTTAAACAGAGGTGGAGGCCTCCGTGTTTAACTGTCCCCCTCTTACAATGCTGTTATTGCTAGTATCACTTAGCCCCTTGTGTATGGCAAGCAATCATCAGGGTGCTAACGATCCATCATTAGGCTGATGGCCCTCTGTGATCATGTGAACAGCTGGTTTTGGCTGTCAGCAGCAAACTGGTTGATCCACTACAAGAAGGTGCTATTTATAAGACTGAGCTAAATACAGCTCCTCAGACTGTCTTTTGGAGGAAAGACAAAACGTTTCTACATTTTTTTTTTGAATGTCCAGAGGACCAGGCTTAACTTTTTTTAGATTTTTGTACTTGGTTTATTGAGCATGCATCAGGAAACAACCCAGCTCACTGGAGTCAACACCTGCCATGGATCAAGTACGCCCATAACTCCCAAGTTTTGGCATCCACTGGAAGATCCCATTTCGAGGCCTCCATTAGGTACACTCCACCCCTGTTTCCCTCTCAGGAACTCGGTGTGGGTGGTCCCTCTGTCCACCAACACATCAGATGCTGTCGCAGAGTCTGGCGCCAGACCAAACAGAACTGTTGTCCAGAACAAACGCTTTGCTGACAGACACAGGTCCAAGGCTCCAGAGTACAGAGTCGGCCAAAAGGTTTTGGCTCTCTACCAAGGACATCACTTTAAAGTACACTCCCTCCATGAGGATACACCCAACTTTCCATGTGTCCCACATCAAACCAGTGACCATCAGTCCTCTATGCCCTTCGGACAGCCAACAAACAAAGCATTTTGGGTCAACCTACTCCTCTCTCCAACCAATACTGTACTCAACTCTTCACTGGATCCCCTCAAAATCCTGGATCCTTCCACTCCTTCTTGGGGTGAACCTACAAACACAAAAACACCCTGTAAATACCTGGCACTGCACCTGTAAATAAAGATCACTAACCTTTTTGAACTTGACTCTGTCGTTCCCTCTCAGTCTGCTTACTTTGAGGGTCGCCGCTAAATACAAGCATGCTAGGTTTTTGTTTATGCAAAATCATTTAGAAAAATATAGAACAAGGCTATTTTAAATTAACGCATTGCTCACTTTGGCTTTTATGCTACTTTCTTCACCGCAGATGACAGCAGGTGTGGTGACATGTGCGTGATCAGCTGACCCATCCACCCATCATATTTATCCACTTTTTCTTTTTCGGGTAGCAGGAGTCACTGGTGCCCATGTCCAGCCATCACTGTATCAGAGGCAGGGGACACCATGGACAGGTCGCAAGTCCATGTCAACTGGCAGGTCAGCAAATGTATGGCTGCTCACGCATGCAGCTATTGACAGCTGTCCATCTGGGCTTTTTTTAATCTCTTAAACCGGCCAGTCGGACCTGCCTCCTCCTATTTTATATTGAACATTTTTTTTAGTTTTCTTTGTGCTGATTCGTAAAACCACATCCAAGCCTGAGACCGTCCCGGACCACACATTATATGAACCGGCCTGGTCGTGACAATGCAGCGCATTAACATCATATCCAGAAGATGTCCCTAAATTTCAGCTAAATCTCAGGCTTTTGTTATTCTGTGCGAATGTGCCACATAAAAAGCAGACGTTGGGGAGTAATTAATTGATTACACGTGGTCGCGAGGTAAAATTAGTCTCGTGCGAATAGGGCTTATCTTAAGACTGCCTCGGTGTGATTTCTGAATGGACCAAAGTAGTGGGGGCTCAAAGCCAACCCATTTCAAATGTGTCTTTGTGCTATGAAACGAGACAGTAACAGAGCCAAAATAGCCGACGTGAAAAGGTAAGATGGTGCTGCGGCTCAATAATGTGACCAACTGATATAGTCTGTGTGACCACTCTTTTAATCTGTTGCGTTCTATGTCAAGCTAGCTGAGTTATTATCCATTCCTCTTTTGGTTCCACCATGCTTACTTCATTTCTAAAAGCTCACGTCTGTACGTAATGTGGCCATCTGTGTTTGAACGACTAGAGGCAGCATAAAGATGGACTATGTGCGGCCAATCCATGGATCTGTAAGAGCCTTCAGCTACTACCACAAATTTTTTTCATCCCAGTACCTATAATATTCACTGAGTTCTAACCATTTTTGTTTTTCCTAATGACAGTTGTCATCTTTGAGTTGACTCTGACATGTAATCTTTTATAGAGGTACATTCAAGGATTACTTTCCTAGCGCTTCATTAAAATCCGTCCAGTGGTTTGTGAGATATTTTCATAAAAGACAAACAACCTCAAGCGCACACACAAACACTGGCTAAAACATTCTCGACACTTTGCCTAAAGTGATGGGTGATAATAAAGACATTCAAGAATAAAGTTTCATTCTTTTTTGATTCAAGAACACACATGGCCACTAGATGTTTGCACCACACATTTCTATCAGTTAAAAGGCCGTCCCCCCCAAAAAAATCACCCTTAAGCAAATTTGTGATTGAATGCAGTTACAGTGTGTGTGTGCGTGTGTGTGTGTATGTATGTAAACATTTTAAAAAGGTAAACTCAATGCTATAAAATTAACCATGCAGTAAATGACTTTTCTGGAGATCTGCTTCTTGCCATAAGGAACCGTTGAACATGCAGGTCTTTTCTCTTTTGTTTGGTGCAGCTGTTATCGCTGGGCTAGTTAATCATCAGACAGAATGAAACCTGGCAGTGCCAGTGGTATTCTTGACTCAACAGTTTGTTACATGGTGAAACTCAATGGTGACAATAAAAACAGTGACTGTGTCATGCTCTGCCCTGAGAATTAAACTATCAAAGACCAATCAGGGTGTCCGCAGTAGTTGTGTTTAAAACATGGGCCCTATTAATTCATTCATTCATTCATTCAACCTTTATTTATACAGGCTAGCCTCGTTGAGTCACGGGGACTCATTTACAAGAGGGACCTGTCTCACTCACACCAAAATCAGAGTCAGAGTCAGAGTCAGAGAGAATTTATTGTCATTTGCACCGCATGTAGTACATGTGTTGAAAACGAGATTATGTACACAGGGTCCCAGTTACATCCAACAACAAATGCAAGAGAAAAACAATAATAACATCTAGGATTAACTAAGAGAGACATCAGCTAGTAATACACTAAGCCCTAATGTAGTAGAAAAACATCATTATAAACAGCAGCACGAACATGAGCAGATGGTCACAGATGAACGCAGCAACAAGAAACAGATCAGTATCAATGATGTGACATTTTGCAGTGTTTATTCTTATTATTTATTTATTCATGAGTCTGACAGCCTCAGGGTAGAAGCTGTTCCTCAGTCTAGTGGTTCTACATTTGATGCTCCTCAACCTCCGTCCCGAGGGGAGTGGTGCAAAGAGTGAGTGTGCTGGGTGAGTGAGGTCTTTCATGATGCAGGTGGCTCTTTTTCTGCATCTGGAGGTGTAAATGTCTGTGATGGTGGGGAGACTGACTCCCACAGACTTCTGTGCAGCCTTCACCACTCTCTGTAGAGCTTTTCTCTCTGCAACTGTGCAGCCTCCATGCCACACGTTGATGCTGGAGCACAGGACGCTCTCCACTGCACACCTGTAGAACGAGGTGAGGACTGGGCTTCTCAGACCGGCTCGTCTCAGCCGTCTGAGGAAGTAGAGTCTCTGATGACCTTTCTTGATCAGGCTGGTGGTGTTGTTGCTCCAGCTGAGGTTATCATTCAAGTGTACACCCAGGTATTTGTAGCTGGAGACCACCTCCACCGCAGATCCACCTATGTTCAGTGGGGTGTGGGTGTGTTTGTTCCTTCTGAAGTCCACAATCATCTCCTTTGTCTTCTTCACATTCATGTGAAGGTTGTTCTCTTTGCACCAGCTCTCCAGGTGTTCCACCTCCTGTCTGTAGCTGGATTCATCATTGTTTGTGATGCATCCCACCACAGCTGTATCATCTGCAAACTTAACAATATGACAGCCTGGATGTGTGGCTGTACAATCATATGTGAGCAGAGTGAACAGAAGAGGGCTCAGCACACATCCCTGAGGAGAGCCAGTGCTGAGGGTGACAACAACCATCCACTCTCACACCTAGGGTCAATTTAGAGTCACCAATCAGCCTAACAAGCATGTTTTTTGATCTGTGGGAGGAAACCGGAGGACTCATAAATCCACTGATCAACACAGAGGGACAGACTCACCCAGTCATGGAAGTCCTGCGCCCCCCCAGGCCTGACCAGTGGTTCATCCCACAAGATGTTGGATTTTCCATGATGCCAAATCTTGCTGCGGGTCTTATAGGCATAATAAGCAGAGAGAGACAACGCCAGCACCACCATCAGGCCCAACACAAATGCCACTGCCTAAAAAACAAATCACACAACTATTTATAATGGAAGAAAATTGTCTTAAACAGGAAAAAACAAAACAAAATTTTATTGAAGCTTAAATTGAGTTGCTGTAGCAACTCCTGAACAGAAAAAAAAAACAGAAAAGTAAAAGAAAAGTGGAACAAATCAATCAGAAGTTTAAATGAACAAAAAGAAAGCTGAAACAAAACAGATGCTCAGCTGGAATACAAGCAAACTGAAGCAGAACAGTGAAAGGCTAAAATTAGCTAAACAGAAGTTAATAGCCTAAACCTAAACAATAACTAAAAACTAACAGTAACCAAAAACTAAAAATTGCAAAACAAACACTAAAATGTGCAAACGGTATCTAAAAGTACAAAAACAGAAGCCAAATTTTAATTAGCAAAGCAGTGGCAAATGATAAAAACCAGTAAAATAATAGCTAAAAGCAGAAGTAAAAAAAAATAAAAAATGCAGCAACACAGTTAAAAGCTAAATTTACCAAAACTGTAACTAAAATATAAAACCATTAAACTGTAGCTATACAGATACCATTTAAAAAGTACTGAAATGCTAAATCTATTAGAGCAACTAGCTAAAACTTGCACATAATAGCTAAAATTAATAAAACTGTGGCTAAAAGCAAAAAATTAGCTAAACTGTAAATTAAACCAAAAGCCATTGCTAAAAGCAAAAAAAAAAGCTAAACATTGCATACGCATAGCTAAAACCTAAAACTAGCAAAACTTTAGCTAAAGCTAAAATGAGTTAAACAGTAACTCAAAGCTATAAAGAGGACAGGAAAACAAAAACAGAGCAAATATGAAGATTTCAAAGAAAACAGAGTTTTGAAATAATTGTATAGATGTCAATGTTTTTCCATATGGAATTTTGTGTAAAAATATTAAACATTTTTTTAAAGTTTAAAAGTTACAAATACAAAAAGTCAGAGCACACTATGCTAGATCAAGTTAAATGTTTGATACTTGTACAGGTAGTCCTCGGGTTACGACGGCCTTGACTTACAACGCTTCGCGGTTACGAACGCCCTCCCACTGAAAAGCATTGTTCAAGTTACGCGGTTTATGCGCCTTTACACCAAAAAATACGGTACCGAAACTCACCGGAGGACAGCAGAAATTTACAGGAGGTTTACAGGAGGGAGGGGGAGAGTAGCTTGACACACTCAGTTGTAAATTACTACAGGAGACCTCATTGTTTGGACAGGCAGACCGGAGCAGAGGAGGTTAGGAGGGCGTTTTTGTCACCAGACGGCAGAAACAGCGGAGCTGGACCGGAGGAGCAAGAGCTAACATGCTAACAGACCTTGCTGTAAACAGTCTGGACCGCGCGAACTACAGGCAGCCTCAGATGTTGGAGGGACACCGAGCTAACATGCTAACAGGCGGAGGAAGGCTTCACCAGCTCCCAGTAGGTTATTAACTCTTTTTTTCCCTTCATTATGGCTCCGAATGTATGTGTTTTTTGATAATTATGTAGGGTAATGTGTTAGGATAGGCTAAGTGCTTGGTAAAATACAGTACTGTACGTATGAGGTGCCGTTTGGACGTATTTTCCGACTTACGTCGATTTTCGAGTTACGACGGCGCGTAGGAACGGAATTCGTTCGTAAGTCGGGGACTACCTGTATAGTTAAAATAGGGCAAAGTATGCAGTTTGCAAAGAAATGTACAAATAAACTAAACAAGGGAAAACAAGAGTGTGCTGACTCAGCGCTCACAATCAGGTACAGTACAGGACAACAGAATGAAATAACTTCTCTTGCCTCCTCGGGGTCCATGTAGCAGTAGTGGTGCAGGTATTGATTATACATAGGAAACCCTCCAGGAAAACCGGCCCCCACACTGCTGCTGAGGCTGGGGCTACCCTGGATGCTCTGACACATCCTCAGCATGGGGTTATACAGCATGCTCTGTGAGCTCTGAGACATCGGGTTCACTCCGATCACAAAGATGATATCAATGATGCCCTAGAAGGCAAAATACAGGTGATATTTATTCACAACATTTACTTTTTAATGACACTGTGTCAATAGAATTTATGTAAAGGTCATGGATGCTTTCACTTACTAATTTAAAATTAATGTAGAACCATGTGTGTGAGGTAATCTACTCAGAGAGGAGCCTGTAGGCGCCTGATGAACTGAGCCTGCGGATAACATAACTGACACCTTTAAATCAGTGAGCTGTGAAACAGAGGTCGCCTTGACCTTGCCTCTGTCTGATAACGGGTATTAAAGCTTACTCTAACTCTTTGTCCATGGGCAGACCTCACAACCGAAGCTTCAATGTAACATCTGTGTAAGCTTGTTTCGATAGTAAACTGGGTTGGAAAATCTTCTTGTGTGCTCAGAGTGGCTTCTTTGAATAAAGAGATGATGAAAATATAATTTATTTATTCAACACACTGCTTGTGTCAGAAATTGCAAACCCAGAGATTTCCAAAATTTGTTCACACTCCTCCAACTTTTACTTTTTTCCCCATACAGTACTTGGTTCAATAGGTATTTGAACACTAGCTGGTCACAAGCATTAATTGCTTCCTTAAACAGTGATAGGTTTAGACAGTGACAAGTCAAGTTTAAGGCAACACTAATCAATGATTATGGTTGACTATTCATCCATCCAACCATCCATCCATCCATCCATTATCTTCACCTGCTTCTTCCTTTTTGGATCGAGGGGGTCACTGGTGCCCATATCCAGCAATCACTATGCGCAAGGCAGGGGACACCCTGGACAGGTCTCCATTCCATTTCAGGGACAGAGACAAACAACCATTCACTCTCTGTCTCTCACCTGGGGACAATTTAGAGTTACCAATTAGTCTAACATACATGTTTTTGGTCTGTGGGAGGAAACACAGGAGAAAACCCATGCATGCATGGAAATAACATGCAAACCCCCAGAAAGTTCCCGGGCTGGGATTTCAACTGGAGACCTTCTTGCTGAGAGGGAAAGCTCTACCAACTGAGCCACTGTGCCACTGTGAGCGGACTAATTATGAGTATTTTAAATTTGTTTTTATTCATTCAACCTTTATTTAGTCAGATAAATCTCATTGAGCCTCGTGGACTCATTTACAAGAGCGACCTGCTACAAACTAAAGAATGATAAACAGCAATGGTAGGATTTCCTTAAACAATAAACAATAGAAAAACATAAGAGAGAAATATAAAAAAAAATTTTTAACAAAGTTTATGACTGTTTATGTTATGTTTATCAGTTTATGACTGATGAAATCACAGTGAATCATCTTCTCAGTTCCATTTAATATATGAAAAACATCTGAGAACCTAGTGTCTTCAAACTAAACTGCAGACAGTAATTTGGTTTTTATCAAACATAAATAAATAAGCACAACAAAATAAAAACCTAAAATGCCTTTCAGAAGTCCAGGCAAGATGTTAACCAGATCAAGACAAACCAAAGGGACTAAAACAGATGACATGAAGGCAGTGTTCATAAGGGTGCAGTTTAGACTCAACAGGTCTAAATACAATAGTCACACAGTGTCCTTGAGAAACATCCAGTTATTTTGTATGATGTATTAATGAGGAAGACCCACCTGGAGCACGGCCTGAACAATGTCACAGATGAAAACAGTGAGGTAAAATCTGCACCCTCGCATCATTCTGGACCGAGAGAAACTTCCCACCAGAAACCCAAGTGAAACCAAGAAGTTGATGGCCGCCATAGAAATCATTGCTGCCTTAGCCGACTGCGGTGTCATGTAGGATCTGTCGTAGCCATAGCTGCCTCCATAATATCCAGAACCTACTCCACCAAGAGAAACGGGGTCACCCACACCGTAACCCCCATACCCAAATCCATTCATGTCCCACACCAAGGTTGAAGCTACGCAGGCAAAGATGATGAAACACATGAGCACCGTGGCCCCTTGGAAAGTCTTGACGAAACCCGGAGCTGAGAACCACCGGTAGAAGTGCTGAGGCTGTCCTTCCAAGTAGGAGTCAGGAGACAGCTTGTGAGTGTAAGGAACATGATGGATCCGGGGAGACTGAACACTCCTTGAAGGGTAGAAGCTGAGGGAGGTGGTGCTGTATGGTGGGCTGTATACAGGGGGGCTATCATAGTACCGTGGTTCATACATGCTCTTCACCTGGAGTAAGGATAAAAATTGGAGAAAAATAATTATGTACAAATAAGCATGCTTTAATAAAATATAAAATAAAGTACAAAATGCCTTCTATTTTCCCCGTTAAAGCCCTTTTTTTTTTTACTTCCACCATCTTTCCTTTACCAGTAACCTGCACCTCATCATTCAAGAAGAACCTAACCCAGCAGGCTTCAATTATTCAGACAGCAGAAAGGAGGCGAGCTGGGGCAGCCATGTGTACTGTTTATTATGCACCTGCTACACTCCCCACACACACACATACACACACTACTGCACTGCATCTAAACCATACCTGTGCGCCCCCCTGCTGGGAGTAAGCCAGCTGAGAGGAAGGGGAAACTACAAAGTCAAACCAGTTGTGCCTTAATTATCTGACACATTTGATCCATATTTCACTTTTGCAAACTGTTATCAGGGAACAAAAGAGCAGGAATGAGCAGAATGTCAGCATTATTGAGCATGCATGGACAGCAGTTCAGTTTTAGCTTTTACCCAATCAGTGAAATGTAAATGTTTTACTTGTGTCTGATTGTGTTCATGTAGATGTCTATTACTAGAAAAAAATCTCATACAAACCAGTGGACAGACTTTATTGAAACCAGCACATAATAACCAAAAGATAAACATCTACAACTACCGGTAATTAAGTTTTGGAGCCAGCTTATATCAAGATGCTACCTTGGAAAACACAAAAAGTCCAGCAGACACATTTATTTAACTCTGTCATTTTTTTCCGATATTAAACAAAGGTAATAGCCAATAGTCATTTACGGTACAACACATAGACTACTCTGAGCATGATGTCTGGTGATACTGCATTATTTTTTTCAAACCAGCTAACTCTTATTTCTCAACACAAGATGATCTTAGTCCAAAACTCTGATATGAAGGGCAGTGGGTGACATGCATTCCTTTTAGGGGATTACTTAAATCAACCTGTATCAGCTTTTTCACGTTGCCAACATACTAACTATGGTAATAGTAGTCAGTGAAGATGGTAAACAAACAGACAGTAAACATCCAGATTTCATACTTTGAGTACATTTTATCCCACAGATAGGCTAATTTAACAGCTTTTGACTAAAACATCTTTAAATGTTGCTCCATAACAAAAATTCACTTACCTAGCTGAAGATAGACCTTTCAGACTTTTACTTGGGTGTCAAAATGTCACCTTTCTAGCACCACAAAAATCAACTTTGTTCCTTGTGAAGTAAGGTAAAGTAAGTGACACCTGAGCCTGAGCCTCTGCGTCTCCGCAGGCACAGAGTCCAAGTCCAACCCTCACAGACCCACAGGCTTCCTGACCAGCTACTCACTTCAACATAGCAACACACAACATTTAAAGCACTCCAGCTCATGGGTCGTTTTATAGTCCACAACATTAAAAGGTGAATTCAGATAGAACAGGCAAAATTTTGTTTAAAAGTTTAGAATTGTTTACATAACCATTGTATGGAACATGATTAGTGCCAATAGATTAAAAATAATTAAATAAAAGTCTTACAGAAAATGACACAAAATCAAGCATATTAAATAAAACAAGACACATTTCAGAACCAAAACAACCGTTTCCTTGTCAGTCAGTGCACTCGGTGCAACACAACTGCTATGGGAATTGCGCCGCCGCGCGGTTCACCTGAAGTAATACACTCACGCCTTTACGGCAGGAGGGCGTCGGCGTCACCACAGAGGCCCCGCCCTCCTGGTATAAAGACACGTGCGCCCATTTATCTATCTCTTTTGCCCTTCACCTCGCTTACACCTGAACTTCTTGGGACTCTCTGTAGCTACATCGCTCAACCGGAGGTGAGCTCGCTCCCTACACTGAGCGTACAGAGAAATTTCCTGCGTGTTGCTGGGCTAGCGAAAGCTAGTCCAGCATCTTTTATTTAACCTCAAGGTTTTTTCTTCTCTCTTCGCAGCTGCTTCGCTCGACGGCGCTAACTACGTCACATCGCTACCTAACTAACAGAGTTAGCGGGCTAGCCAGCGAAAGCGACGCGACGAAGAAGATGTCTCTGGACCACGTTAGCACTATTAACGAGCTCGACTCTTCTCAGCCATGGCTTCAGAGAAGAGAAAGCGAAAACCAAAAAATTCTAAGAAGACCAACAGGCTAGCGAGCCCCAGCTCCCGGGCCTGCCCCAGTGGCTACGGCTACTCCCTTTTGGCAACGGACACCCACGAGGTCTGTCCCGTCTGCCTGGGGATGTTGCACGCTAAGACAGTGCTGGAATCCCCCGAGTCCTGCCCTCACTGCAGCCAGATGCCTGAAGCTGTGAGGAAGCATTGAGTGGACATCGTGGCCAAAGCCATGGGTGGCTCCGCGGCGACACAAGATCCAGACCTCACAGAGGCACTCACTCCCACACCGGAGCTCGAGGCCGTGGACCTGGAGGACAGCGGACAAGCTGACTGGGGGGACAGTATGGACATGGTGGCCTCCGTCGGGGACTCCACCGCTGAGTTTGACTCGAGAAACCAGTTACGAGCAGACGAGCTCTCGCTAACAGCCTCGGGTGAGATTTCAGACGACGAAGCTGAGAACGAGGACAAAGGGGAAGAAGAAGGCTTTTCCCAGAACCCGACGTCAACTCAGCCAGAGACGGATGTCTCAATCCCCGCTTTGTTTGACTTGTGTCGCAGAGCGGCGGACACACTGCGGATCAGCTGGCCAGAACCCCCACCTTGCCAACAGGTAACGAGGTTGGTGGGGAATTATTTCTATGCAAAACAGCAGTCTGCCACGAGGTACAGGATACCGATTTTTCCGAATTTCCTGACGGAGTTCACTCACACCTGGGCTGAACCCAGGGCTCCCATGTTGCTGCCCCTCTCCCAGTTCCTCGACGTCGCCGGAATGGAGGCAGCAGGAATCACCAACATCCCGCAGATGGAGGACACACTGGCGGATCACCTGGCCCCTAGGACGTCGGGCGCAAAGCCGACTCTGCCCAACAAGGCCTGCCGCGCCTCGGCCTCCCAGCTCGAAAAGTGTTAGCAAGCTCAGGGCCTCGTGGTCCGCGCCATGAATGCCTCGGCCATGATGCAAGCCTACTTGGCAGAGAAGCTGCAGGAGTTCCAGGTAACGACAAACAAACAGGTTGCGACAGACATCCTGGAGGAAGCCTGCAAGGTGACTGACTTCGTCCTACAAATGATGGGGACCGTGGCCATTGCTCAAGGGAGATGCATAGCTGAAGTGGTCATTGCCCAGCACCACCTGTGGCTGACTTTGACAGGCCTGCTGGAGGGCCAGCTGTTCCCGTTCCTCCACCACCCGATCGAGCCGACGGGACTCTTCGGGGGGCTCTGGAGCGTATCTAGAGCAGGCTGGAGCAAAGACGAAAACAGGCCGAGGCCCTGCGCGAGGGGATGCCGAGAAAAACTTTTGCACCCCCCAGAGACACCAGTAGGAGCAGACCCGTGCAGCCTCGTCACCGCTCAGCCACACGCCGTCCCCCACAAAAAAGACCAGCTCATGACGGGGAGCAACGGCAGAGACCCGAAGCAGGGCCATCTCAGGCTGACCAGTCCTGGACCAGGAACAAGTTTGTTCCTCGCCAAGCAGTTCTGCGGAGAACTTCCTCGACGAACCGAGACAGAAGGCAGAAGTTGGCCTGACGAAGCGGGACCACTTCACAGTTTTACGGGTTCGTCCGCCCATGTGGTACGGGAACCAAGACTTTTAAACCCAGACTTTATTTGTAAAAAGCTACAAAAAGCTGGTAACATCCGTGTGTGCACAAAACAAACTGATAATGCAGTGTGTGTAAATAAGACTCATTTTTGTCCTTCAAAACATGCGTAGGCCTGGAGGGCGTGTGCCCCGAACACGTGGGTCATGTCGACAACGTGTCAAGGCCTCCGGCTGCAGTTCCACAAGAAGCCACCCCCGTACACGGGGTGCTGCAGTCAAACATAAACCCAGACCGTGTACACGTCTAAAGAGAGGAGATATCAACGATGTTGCAAAAAGGAGTGATAAATATTGTTCCAACACACAATATTTACACCGGCCACTACAGCAAATATTTCCTTATACCCAAATGGGACCAGAGCTTGAGACCGATTCTGGCTCTCAGAGCGCTGAACAGGATAATAAAAACTTACAAATTCAAAATGCTCACTCTGAGACAGGTGATCCAGTCTATGAGACTAGGAGATCACACATGCACAGTGGATTTGAAAGATGCTTTTTTCCACGTGAGCATTTGGAGGAAGCACAGAAAATATCTTCGCTTTGCATTTGAAGGAAAAGCTTACGAATTCCTAGCTTTACCTTTCGGATTAAAAACGGCACCACGTACATTTACAAAATGTCTGGACGTAGCCTTGACCCCACTCAAGGGTCAAGGGGTCAGAATTATGAATTATCTGGACGATCTGTTGATTCTGGCCGAGAGCAGAACACAAGCCCAGCTACACTCGCAGATGGTGATAGCTCACCTGGAGGTTCTGGGCTTCGTCATAAATCTGCAGAAAAGCGATTTGACTCCATCACAGATTACCGTATTTCTGGGTGTACAGGTCAACACCATTCTGTACAGAGCCTAACTTTCAGAGGCACGGATCTCATCCATCCGCCTCTGCCTGGCACGCTTTCAGCTAGGTCAGAGAGTGTCCCTCAAACTCTGCCAGCGCCTGCTGGGTCTTCTGGCAGTAGCCATTCCCTGCGTGCCTCAGGCATTAATAAAAATGCACGCTCTGCAGATTTGGCTGAACAAACAGATGCACCCTGCCTCCCTCAGGCGGGCAGGGAAGATACTGATCAGCCCAGAATGCGTGACAGCCTTGGAACCCTGGAGGGACACTTCAGTGTTCACGACAGGCGTCCCACTGGGACGAGTACTGTCTCGTGTGGTGATCACCACAGACACTTCAAAGAGAGGTTGGGGAGCGTATTGCAGGAACCAGAATGCCCAAGGGCTCTGGAAACAACAGGAAGCAAGGTTCCATATCAACTTCCTAGAATTAAAAACTGTCTTTCTGTCCATGAAGCACTTCTACAAGAAGGGGCTGATTACAAAGCAACACGTATTGATAAAATCAGACAATTGCACAACGGTGTCTTTTATCAACAGAGAAGGGGGGGCAAGGTCCCGACCCCTCCTCAACCTGACACACAAGTTGCTCTCGTGGTGCAGCCCCTGAATATTGTCACTGAGAGTGACACACATCCCGGGAGAGCTAAACCACGGGGCAGACACCCTCTCCAGAGGGCCCTTCCTCTGCTCAGCGTGGAGGCTGAAACTGCATATCGTGGACTAGGTCTAGGTACGATACGGGCAGGCATCTGTCTCTTTGTTCGCCTACAAAACCAGCACGCACTGCACCCTGTACTTCTCACTGAAGGAAACAGACGCCCTGCTGGGAGCAGATGCCCTGGCTCACAATTGGCCAGCAGGGGTGCTATATTATGCGTTTTCCCCTGTCCCTCTGATTCAGGCGACGCTGGAACGTGTACACAGGGGAGCACTCTCCCTGATACTCATAGCTCCCAGATGGCCACAGAAACCATGGTTCCCAGAAATGATCTCACTGTTGTCAGGGACACCATGGCAGCTGCCCCCCCACAGGGACCTGCTGACTCAGGCCCACGGGTAGCTCCTTCACCCACGTCCAGATCTGTGGCAACTCTCAGCCTGGCCGCTGAGAGGAATCAGCTGATGGCCTCCGGCCTCCCTGGTAATGTTGTAAACACGAGTAAACACGATACAAGTAGCTAGAGCCCAGTCAACTCAGACTTTCTACGCTCGCAAATGGCATGTTTTTGAGGCCTGGTGTCTAGAAAGGAATATTCTCTCATATTCCTGTGATCTGGTCCAGCTCCTCACCTTTCTACAAGACTAGAAAAAGGTTACTCATTTTCCACTATTAAAGTCTTTTTGTCAGCTATCTCGGCGTGCCACGAAAGCTGGGGAAATAAAACTCCCGGCGCACACCCCCTCATGACACATTTCATGAAGGGCGTGCTAAGGAAAAGGCCCCCCCAGCAGGACCCTGGCCCCAGACTGGGACCTACAGTTAGTCCTGGATGCTTTGTGTGGGCTTCCATTTGAGCCACTCAGCAACATTAAGATAGAGTTGTTATCTTATAAAACTACTTTGCTCCTAGTTCTCTGCTCAGCTAAACGTATGGGTGACCTCCACGCTCTGTCTGTACACCCAATGTGTACCAGGATTCCCTCAGACGGGTCAAAGGTCACCATGTCTCCGAACCCCGCATATGTCCCAAAGGTTCCAACTCTAAATCCTAGAAGTCTGGACTTTGAGCTATCCGTGTTTCCTCCCCATCCTGTCCTCACTGAGGAACAGAGAAGGTTGGATGCACTCTGTCCTGTCAGTTG